>JAGFPH010005713.1:66428-84223 GCA_018207615.1 Philaenus spumarius
ATAAGAGTCACTTAGGTCTCACCATAAGAGTCACTGCAATAGCTCATCTTTCCTATGGAAATTCACTAAAAATCTATTCGGCATTTCTGGAGCTACCCTGTACGAATGCTCTAACAAATATTTCTCTTATATTAGTTGTAAAAGTTAAGATACATTATTAATCAATATGTTATTACCTGTAATGGCTCCTCCCACAATAGATACAGCCAGAGTAATGCCTATAGCCAGCAGTTGAAATAGAGCTTGGTGGCCTGCGGAACGTTCAGATCCTGCTTGTATGTCTTTATTGTAGGCTTGTACTTCGTTGAAATATGGATTGCTTGAAAGTGGAGCTCGGGCAGGGAAATGTTCAAACAAACTGAAACATGCCAAATTGTAAGACTCAGAGTATTTTTTTTGTTTTTGTTATAGCCTACATGTTGCAGTTAAAAAAGTAATGTTGAATATTTATTTGTAAACATTAGTAAACAATATTTTTGTTTTAGAAGAAACGCCATATGGAATTTAAATATTTCCTGCAATGGTAGTAAAGCTCTTTTAAAAATTTCTTAGTGACTATGCTTATTCATAGCACAAAGCAAATAAATAGAAGTTAATATTTAGGCTTACCATCAGACCTGTAGCTACACCTATATTTTTTAATGTTCGAACATACCGTACTTGTATGGTCATGTGTGTGATTTACTATACATTGGCAGTTAGTGATGGAAGATTAAATCGATAACATTGTTATTTCATTAAAAGTTTATTCAAAGTACCGGTAACAACAACATGAATAATACTAAACAAATAAAAGAGCACTGTGGCGACAAAATTACACTGATTTGAATAAAAAAACCCCTAACCACAAAACAAGGAACAAAAACAACTAAATTGTAAGTTATGTTTAATATTACAACTTACAATTTAGTTGTTTAGTTATTGTTTTGTTCTTTGTTTTATGGTTCTGGGTTTTTTATTCAAATCAATGTATAATACTGTAGTAACACCTTATTATAAATACAAACTGTAAACTATTTGAATTGTTTTTCAAATCTGAGCAATTGTGGTTTAGTTTATGAATACACAAAAATACCAAATTAAGTCTAAATGACTAACAGGTGTGATAACTTATATGCAACTAAACTTATTGTTATAATGATTTTCTTTTGGACTTGACACTAGCAAAGATATCAATAACATTGTTGAAATCAATTCTCTGATCTCTATCATTCTCAATGAATAAAAGAGCCAAACTGTTAAGATGTTGTTGAGAAGGTTGAAGCAAGGATATATTTTCTATTAGCAGGAGATTAGCAACTTCTTTTACACTAATTTGTAAACTGCTTTGACTTTGATTTAAAAGCATTTCTGACTGATAAAATCCTTGCTTTAAACAATGGAGTTACATCATCAGAAAATTTGTGTCAATTACTTCTTTTATGCCTTTAAATTGGATGGGGGGATATAACTGTGCATTATTAATCTGTTATCTGTTACTACAACTGATCAGGGACATCGTTATGGGGGTGGGCATCATTAAAATGCAAAAAGTTTGAAAATTTTAGATTTTTAAAAATGTTTGAATTTTTTATTTTTTGAATTAAATTGCACGCGAAAACCTTCAAAAACTCCAACTTTGGGTTTGGGTTTCGAAAGTTTTTATTGTTAATTACCAACATTCACAAATAACAAGCAAGTTATAAATTCCAATCCAAAAATTTTGGGTAAATCCAAACATTTATGTACAAAATAAATGCATTGTCTTCTTTTAAACGATGTTCTGGGAAATAATTTATTTCCAACCTTTGTTATTGTGGCAACACTGACTGTCATTGACATCATGCACTGCTCCAGGCCGCCAGACCAGTGTTGCCAGATTGGGCTTTTCCCACAATGAGGAAATTGTTTGAAGTTTACGGCAAATACTGGGGAAAAGAAAATGGTGGGGAAAATATGGGGAATGTATTTCAATAATGTGATAAACATGTTAAAATTCTTATAAAATATTAAAAAACTATTAAAGTACTCAATATAGCACCTGCAGTGTTAAAAACCCTACTTAGAGAAGTAATAAAAATCTGAAGGTGTACTTCCAGGGCCCATCTCCACTGGCATTTATTCCACACAACATAACCCAAAGCATCATTCTGTGCGTTAGGAACCCACACACCCCCGTTGGGAAATATGATCAAAATTGTTGGGAAATAATTATAGATTTTGGCCCCCCCCCCCCCCCCCCATAATTTGTTGTAGCAACGTCCCTGCAACTGAGGATCTATTATTTTGTCTAACCCTAAGAGGTGGTTATCTCATCAAACTCAAGAAGATTTTTACAGATGTTTTTGAGGAAAATAAAATTAGGTGATTCAATTTAAATTGTTTATTATACGTCAAAAAACGTTAATCATTTTATATTTTCTTTGGGGCCCCCTTTAGCGTAGCTAAGGCCTGCTTACCATTTATTGATTTTACCGATACCGATACTACTATATTTAAAGCAAAATTTAAATTTGGTTTTTTATCAACTCTTGTCATTCAAACCAATACACCCAAGGGTATGTAATCGCAAGCCCCGTGTAAAATTATATAGGCCTACATAAATTTGTTATTTGTGATGTAGCCTAATTAATTTTAAATCTTAGGAATAAATGAAAAAAATAGCATTTAAAAGAAAAAAGTAAAAAAATGATTTGAATCAAGTGTAGATAAAAATGCCTTAAAATATTTTAAAACTCAAATGATCTAATCCAAATTATGCTGAATCATTTTCTCTCTTGCCTTGAGAGGCTGAGACATTTTCTTTTTAAACTTTTGCCGACCGAAAGTTTGACGTGTGCTGCTATCTGTAGCAATTTTCTCGAACCTTCAATGTAAAATATTTGACATGTGCTGCTTAGTAGTAATACCTACAGTTTACAACTATTTACATTACATAAACATGGAACAAAGATGTATAGATGCACCAAAAACGGTTTTGAAATTTTTTAAAAAACAACCCCCTTTTTCGCAAAAAACCCCAAAAAATCAGTTATTATTTTTTTTATAAAAAAACGGCTCTAACGATTTTAATCAAAATTGGCTTATTTGTAGCCCTTAATGTACCCTACCATATGCACAAAACCGTATCTTTCAAAAAATTCTTGTTTAGCTAATAATAATAACTGATTTTTGGGGGGTTTTGGCCAAAAAGGGGGTTGTTTTTCAAAATTTTTCAAAACCGTTTTTCGTGCATCTATACAGGTCTAATAAACGTGTTTTGTGCAAATTTGTTTGAAATCGATCGAATAGTTTTTGCTCTAGCTTTGTTTACATACGTCTGTATGTAAACAATACAGACATACATACAAACATACATACAGACAGACATTTTGTAAAAACTACTTTTTTGGACTCAGGGGGTCCCAAAACGGATATTTCCACAAAAATCTCAACATCGATTTATTTTGCGATCACTATACTTTCTCTATACTATAGTATAGTGAGAAAGTAAAAATGGAACAAAGGAATATAATTGTTAAGTAGATTGCTGTATAAAAAGTACTATACTCTAGATCTCTTGATTATTCTATTGAGATTTTTATAAGACGTTATTTAGTTCTCGAACAAAATGTTTGGGTTGTGCAGTTACAAAAATATAGTTTATTGGGAGCAATTTAAAAATGAAACATCAACTACAAGTAACGTTTCTCTTTCCTTGTATTTTTCATTTTAATTGTACAATTTTAATAACACACTATTTTATAATTTGCAGTAACGATTAACGGGAAATAATTTAACGATAATGCTGTGTACATTTTGTAAGTTCTGATTAAAATCGAAGAAACATTCTGTATTTGAATAAATAGCTTGAATTTATTTTGTTTATAACCTATATTTTTAGAAAGTTAGAAAAGAGAATATATTTAGATGCTCAATAACTATTTTGATTTAGTAACAAATCTTAAAAAATTTTAAAGCATAACTAGGCTAATTAAACATACCAAGGTTTTATAAATGCGAATTTACCTGAAGGAATAGTCAGATTGTTTTGCAAGGAATGCGTATAAAGCGCCAACAATCCCAGCAAATACACCTGGCATTCCGTGCAAGTTGTGCACACCGCAAGTGTCATGCAGGCGTATTGTCTTTAGTAAGAAGGGCTGAAATGCAGAATAAAATACACAAGTTAGTACTGAATTAAATTTTATATAATGTATCCTAAGTGTTCTCTTAAACACACACTCACATTAATTAAAACATAAGTGTTTTCTGTAATTATATAACAATACAAATGCAATGTGCACAACATTTTCTGGTGCACCGAAAGTTTGTGCAGTTAAAAATTGTAAAATTCAAAATATTTTTGGTGTAATGTCTAGAATATTTTAAAGCAATAGTTTGTGTTATTTATAAACTGGTTTGAATTTCAAGACAGTTAGTTTAAAAAGTTCATTCAAAAATGTTTTTATTATGGTATTTGTAGGAAGGCCTATTACACCATTTGAAATTCCACCATTTGGATAGATTTTTTGAATCGTTAAAATCTTAGAAGGTGCAGTACTGTAGTAAATACTATATTTACTACCGAGTTTTGATTTTAATTATTCTCAATAGTCTTATTTTGAAATGTTATTTGAATAAAACTAATATAAAAAAATACTCCAAACCTTTTTAGGATTTAACTGTAATGGAACTCAGGTCAATTATATTAAATTATTACTGTAGCAATTACTCTTGAGCAACATAAATAAAGTAAGCTACATTTTCAATAATAATTTGCGCATTTCGTATAAATAAACTTTTTCAAATTACATTTTTTTTAAATTACCCCTAAGAAACTCTATGTCTAAAATCCTTTACTTATTACTCAATAAACTTATCAGTGTGCCCTTACATTATCCTTAAAAATGTCTGTGCATATTGTCAAAACAACTTGTTAAGGTTACAACAAAACACAAGTTCATAGTATGTAATCGTATAGGTTCGGTACTTAAATACATAATATATAGAAAGAGAGTGTAATACCATAGATCATGAATAATAAATAGATCTTGCATCCATACGGGGGTTGTGTGCCGGAAAAAAGGTGTTCGCGAAAATAGTACATGATCGCGCCGCGAGGTAGCGCTAGGGAGAAAGCATTGTAAGCATTGGTGTTTCCAACCAGCTTCCTTCGTTTCCCCAATAGATAGCGCCAAAAAAGTCGAATTTCCAGTGGAACAAAATATTGCATTGGATCGGAGTTCTATTAGGTTATCCAAATACAATGGTAATACTATAATTATTAGCGAAGTTCCATAGGAAATTGCAGTGGCCCTTATGGTAAGACCCAAGTTCGGGAGTAGCAAATGAGCATCGATCATGGTCCCCAGAACACGATTTGGGGTGTCATTAAAAATCATACATATATACATACATACGTATATAAGTTTCCACTCTATCGGCCGCATTTTAAGTCCGATTTGGTCCAAATTTGGTACACAAGTTGGTTGTCTACGTCGCTCGGACGAGTTCGTTAGTCAAAAAAATCCAACTACCGGAAGCATTTTTTTGACCGGAAGTAACTATTTTTTGAGATTTTTCCCACGGGAATAAATGGTTTTTAGACTTTTTTCTATGAATATAAATGTATTCTATGTAATATAAAATGTTATTCTGCACATTTTGTTTTTTACGCGACCTTATAGCTCGCTTGGTTCCCCCAAAATCGATCAAAACGTAAAATACCATAAAAGTACCCTGTTGAAAGCCATGTGGTGGATTTTACCGTGGGGTTGGCGTGCAAAGCACGCAATGCATTGTGTATTGAAGATACTCCCAATATGCGGAATGGCGTGCAAAGCATTCTGCAGCTATTCAGCACCGTCGTGAACAGAACTATTTCCTAAATTGTTGGTTGAAACCCTAAAAAATAGGCATATAAACTAAATTTTGGAAATTTGCTCAACTCACGTCAGCGGTTCAGCGCGTGGTCGAATTATTTTTATACTTTTGTTTCTTAATACTTTTACTTTGAGGCCATATAACTAACGAAAGACAGATTGGAATAACATGAAAACATCAAAGGCAAATAAGTGGGGTTTTGATCCTTCAAGAATATAAACTCTTCCAAACCATACTACATTGAGCGTCAGATTCCAATTTTAGGGGCCTAAACCTAGAGTAAGATTTTCAGAGATGAACCTTTAGAGATTGTCGTCCTCATACAGTTGAAGAAATAGCTAAAGAAAACATAACGGACAAGAGGCTTTCGTATTATTATTCCATTTAGAAACGTACACTGATAAAACGCTTTGGGCTGAGGCCTGTGCGGAGAGGAGCGTTTTAAGGGGCGTGCAAGTTTTATTAGCAACCACGCCGCGTGCTAGAGCCGTCCTCAGTGCAAAGGTGCTTGCAGCGTTGACAAATTTCTTCCAGTTAGTTTGAATTACTTTCGAATAAAGAACTTTTTGCTAAACTTGTGCCAAAAATGGATACGACTGAGACAATACTATCTGATAAGTACTTGGAAGGAAAACTCCTTGACGAGGCTACTCTAAATCTTTTTCCCTACAGCTCTATTTTTGCACATAGGATGACTAGACAATCATATTTCTGGTTTCGACTGGATTCCAGCTATTATTTCTTCAAACGTCATGATGTATAACGCTCCCACACGCTCCACAACAGGTTTATCATGCACGATCCGCCATGATAAATGCTGAACTCTTCGCTCCACTCACTCCTTAGCTTTTTAGCCTTTTCCTCTACTAAATTATAAAGAGGTAAAGTTTGTTTGTTTGTATGTAGGGCTCTGGTACTACTGAACCGATTGAAAAAATAGTTTTACTAATAAAAAGCTACTCTATCCCTGAGTAACATAGGCTATAATTAATTTCGATAAAAACCTTTTTTTATTTCAATATTTGTAAATTTAGTGGGGAAAAATCTTAGGTTACGCCTAGAATGATAAACCAACACATGTATTTATATTTATTACCATAGCAACCAATTGAATAAAATAACATAATATAGCTGTTTGCTCCAATACTTCCATTAACAGATGATTTCAAAGTTTGAAGCAATTATTTTTGTATTTCTAGCTTTTAGGTTATGGTTTTAAAGTGTAGACCTGAGCCTTGCTGGTTCTTTTCACCATTATTATAACTGCTGTTATAAAATATAAGAAATAATTTGATTTGAACATTTAACATTATTTACCATCTTAGTTTTGAGGTTATTATTAATCCTACACCTTTATTATAATAAAAGATAACATATGTTTTTAGAAGGTCTGGGGGGTTGGCGTGTGGAGCACGCAGGGGTCTCCCTTAGTCATTAATAAAATTGTGCCTAAGCTACTATTTTTTAAAACACAATAATACACTTTTTATTACATTTCAGAAAAAGTTATTCGCCTACTAGGCCTACTCATCTATGATGCAATTATTAGCAGTAGAAATTCTTTGAAACGATAGCCTAACACTGTCAGGAAGGTAATAAAAAACTCTGTTTAAGTCTTTTCGGAAGTGCTACAGCCTCTACTCTTGAAAATATAACAAGAATTACAAAATCTGTAACGAAACAAAAGTTTCACTCCGTCCTTGCCGATTTCTGAAACAGGAATGGACATTAAATTGCCAAAAATAGTATGACTCAGGTTTGAAATTGTTCACGCTCCATCTGTTCAGCTACCGCTGCTCTCTAGATTAGTTGGCGCAATTAGTTCTCTCGCTTCAAAGTAACCTACGGATTTTTATCATTTAACTCTGTACATACCTGTAAATACTGAAAGCCTAGTACAGACAGAATGCCAGCCAGGCTTCCCACCAACACTGCTCCGTAGGGCTGCACCATCAAATCAGCAGCAGTTCCTATGGCCACGCCACCGGCTAGAGTCGAGTTCTGGATGTGAACCTGGTTTAAAACGACATCAGAAGTAATTAATTGATCGTAACATTTCATATTATAACACTAGTGGGCCCGGCAATGCTCAAAATATTGCTTGATTTTAGTATATACTTAGATTAAATTGACAGTCATGATTCAGTGAGTGTATTGAAAAATTGGTTATGAAGTGACTTCACATTGTGTTTGAAATAATATTCTTATGATCAGGGCAGGTGGTAGAGTGCGTATTAAACATATATAGGTATTTAATGTTAATGAAATTTACTTTATATGGGTAGCTATCCCGTTTTAATTATTATTTAATTTTAATTGTAGTTATACCATTTTATTACCTTGACTGAAAGTAATCGAATTGTAAATGGTTTTTATATCACTTAAAAAATAACTAGGGGCTCTGCCCTGGACGCTTCGTGTCCCAACCCCGCCTCGGCCTTCGGCCTATACGGTAGCTGCTTCTCTTCGCTCGCAGTTGGAAAATTCGCTAAAGAATCTCGTTAATCTTTGGTTCGTTTGTACATAGGTTTTTAAAATTATGAAACCGGGCTTAAATGTATTAACAGTAATTACAAGATTAATTATAACCTCAAATATATGTTTTAGAAATGTGAGAGGCTTTCATTACGATTTTAGTCCTAGTTCTACTATCTTCTGTCAACTAAAGTTTTGAAACCAGGCCTAAATATAGTAAAAATTGCAGGATTAACATAACCTCAATACTATGTTTCAGAAATGAGCCAGGCCTATATTACAAAATTGACTATTAGAATGTATCCATCTTTGCCAAGTTTAACTTTTTTTTACAAAATAAATTGTCAAATCAGGGCCAATTTATTCTAATTCCATCGTGCTAAAACAGTATAAATAAGCTTGTTTTTTTAACACTAATTAAAAACTATCCAATGAACAGCTGATGTTGGATAATACTCAATCTTAGTTCTATTCCCCTCTATTTCCAACGTGTTAAAGCAGTATAAATTGGCTTGTTTATAAACAGCTGTTTTGATCGCTTTATTTACTACTATATCGTTGTTATTTTGTAACCAACATGGCAACCCATAAGACCCTATGTTAACATTTTTCAACTTTTAAATTAGATTTTCTCAAAAATTGCGTTTTTTTACACGAAATACAACTATATGGGTGTACTTCAAAATTAAAACTACACTTAAATACAAAATTTCTTTTAATTCGTTAGAGCCGTTTTCGAGATCCGTGACAGATACAAAGATAGATACAAGAATTGATCATTTTAAGTAATAGGATATTACATCAATTTAGCTTTATAGCTTGTAGGGAGTTAGTGAAATTTAATTTTATTGTATAATATTTGTGGATTAGTTACCCCATTTTAATCTCTTTGATTGTTGTGACCATACTCTCTAAACAATCATGGTACGTAATATGTGTGAATTATGGAATTTTGGGTGACATTAGTTGAGTAGTTTTTGAGCATATAGAAAACGTAAGTGTAAAAACGATTAGTGTATTTTAAAGGTAGTTATCCAATTTCATTCCTTTGACTTAAGTAATCGAATTTGAAATGGTTTATGTATCACTTAAGAATATTAATTAATAACTTAAGCTTTAGGCTATAGCTTGAAGGGAGCTAGTTCAATTTATATTTATTGTACAGGGTAGCAACCCCATTGCAACCACCTAGATTGTAGTAATTGTCATGCCTAAACACTTATGACATTAATATAGATAGTATTTATGTGACATTTTTACTAAAATCTGTCGAATAGTTTTTCAGTGTATAGAGGGTAAAGAAGCAAAGAAAGGAAGAAGCGTTCATTTTACTTTCTCACTATACTATAGTACTATAGAGAAAGTATAGTGAACGCAAACAAATTTATGTTGAGATTTTTGAGGAAATATCCGTTTGGGGGCCTCCTGAGTAAAAAAAGGTGGTTCTTACAAAATGTTTGTCTGTATGGCTGTATGTATACAAGCTAGAGAGAAAAATATAAGATCGATTCCGAACAAATTTGCACCAAACATGTCAATAATTAGGCCTGTATAGATGCACGAAAAACTGTTTTGAAATTTTTTGAATAACAACCCCATTTTGGCCAAAAAACCAGAAAAATCAGTTATTATTTTTTTAAAATAAAAAACGGCTATAACGATTTTGATAAAATTTGGCTTATTTGTAGCCCTTAATAAACCCTATCATAAGCAAAAATAAACGGTACCAGGAACTGGCACATACTTTCTCACTAACATATTTAAATTACTAAACAGATTCACAGTGACTTGTAGGGTGGGGTAGGAGAGTTTTTTTTTATTAAAGTTGGAGATTAACTAATAAATATTATTATTATTATCTAGAGAGAAAACTATTCGATAGATTTCAAACAAATTTGCACCAAACACGTCAATTAGGACTTTATAGATGCACGTAAAAAGGTTTTGAAAAATTTTGAAAAACAACCCCCTTTATGGCCAAAAAACCCCCAAAAATCAGTTATTATTATTATTATTAGCTAAACGAGAATTTTTAGAAAGATGCGGGTTTCTGTATATGGTAGGGCACAATAAAGGCTACAAATAAGCCAAATTTTATCAAAATCGTTAGAGCCGTTTTTTTATAAAAAAATAATAACTGATTTTTTGGGGTTTTTTTGGCCAAAAAGGGGGTTGTTTTTAAATTGTACAAAACCCTTTTTCGTGCATCTATACAGGCATACTGGACATGTCTGGTGCAAATTTAGTTGAAATCGATCGAATAGTTTTCTCTCTAGCTTTGTCTACATACAGACATACATACAGACAGACATTTTGTAAAAACCACTTTTTTGGACTCAGGGGGTCCCAAAACGGATATTTCCACAAAAATCTCAACATCGATTTTTTTTGCGATCACTATACTTTCTCTATACTACAGTATAGTGAGAAAGTAAAACTGGCACATACTTTCTCACTAACATATTTAAATTACTAAACAGATTCACAGTGACTTGTAGGGTGGGGTAGGAGAGTTTTTTTTTATTAAAGTTGGAGATTAACTAATAAATATTATTATTATTATCTAGAGAGAAAACAATTCGATAGATTTCAAACAAATTTGCACCAAACACGTCAATTAGGACTTTATAGATGCACGTAAAAAGGTTTTGAAAAATTTTGAAAAACAACCCCCTTTATGGCCAAAAAAACCCCAAAAATCAGTTATTATTATTATTATTAGCTAAACGAGAATTTTTAGAAAGATGCGGGTTTCTGTATATGGTAGGGCACATTAAAGGCTACAAATAAGCCAAATTTATTCAAAATCGTTAGAGCCGTTTTTTTATAAAAAAATAATAACTGATTTTTTGCGGGTTTTTTGGCTAAAAAATGGGTTGTTTTTCAAAATTATTCAAAACCCTTTTTCGTGCATCTATACAGGCGTACTGGACATGTCTGGTGCAAATTTGGTTGAAATCGATCGAATAGTTTTCTCTCTAGCTTTGTATACTTTTATTAAAGTAGGCGATTAACTAATAAATATTATTATTATTAGCTAGAGAGAAAACTATTCGATCGATTTCGAACAAATTTGCACCAAACACGTCAATTAGGTCTTTATAGATGCACGTAAAAAGGTTTTGAAAAAGTTTGAAAAACAACCCCCTTTATGGCCAAAAAACCCCCAAAAATCAGTTATTATTATTATTAGCTAAACGAGAATTTTTAGAAAGATGCGGGTTTTTGTATATGGTAGGGCACATTAAAGGCTACAAATTAGCCAAATTTTATCAAAATCGTTAGAGCCGTTTTTTTATAAAAACATAATAACTGATTTTTTGGGGGTTTTTTGGCCAAAAAGGGGGTTGTTTTTCAAAATTGTTCAAAACCCTTTTTCGTGCATCTATACAGGCATACTGGACATGTCTGGTGCAAATTTAGTTGAAATCGATCGAATAGTTTTCTCTCTAGCTTTGTCTACATACAGACATACAGACATACAGACAGACATACAGACATACAGACATACATACAGACAGACATTTTGTAAAAACCACTTTTTTGGACTCAGGGGGTAGCAAAACGGATATTTCCACAAAAATCTCAACATCGATTTTTTTTGCGATCACTATACTTTCTCTATACTATAGTATAGTGAGAAAGTAAAACCACATCTTTCTGAAAATTCTCGTTTAACTAATAATAATAACTGATTTTTGGGTTTTTTGGCCAAAAAGGGGGATGTTTTTCAAAACCTTTTTTCGTGTATTCATACAGGTCTAATTGACATGTTTGGTGCAAATTTTTTCGAAATCGATCGAATATTTTTCTCTCCAGCTAATAATAATAATATTATTTATTAGTTAATTTCCTACTTTAATATCACCTCTCCTACCCCTCCTACAATTATGAAGTCACAGTGAATCTGTTTAATAATTTAAATATGTTTGTAAGAAAGTATGTGCTAGCTTCAGTACCGTTTATATTACTTTCTCGCTATACTATAGTTTAGAGAAAAAAAATCGATGTTGAGATTTTTGTGGAAATATCCGTTTTGGGACCCCCTGAGTCCAAAAAAGTGGTTTTTACAAAATGTCTGTCTATATGTATGTATGTCTGTATGTCTGTATGTATGTATGTCTGTATGTCTGTATGTATGTCTGTATGTCTGTATGTATGTCTGTATGTATGTCTGTATGTTTGTATGTATACAAAGCTAGAGCAAAAACTATTCGATCGATTTCAACCAAATTTGCACCAGACATGTTCAGTAGGCCTGTATAGATGCACAAAAAAAAGGTTTTGAACAAAATTTAAAAACAACCCCCTTTTTGGCCAAAAACTCCCAAAAAAACAGTTATTATTTTTTTATAAAAAAACTGCTCTAACGATTTTGATTAAATTTGGCTTATTTGTAGCCCTCAATGTACCCTACCATATGCAGAAAACCGTATCTTTCTAAAAATTCTTGTTTAGGTAATAATAATAATAACTAATTTTGGGGGGGTTTGGCCAAAAAGGGGGTTGTTTTTCAAAAAATGTCAAAACCTTTTTTCGCGCATTTATACAGGCCTAATTGACATGTTTGGTGCAAATTTGTTCGAAATCGATGGAATAGGTTTATTTCCAGCTAATAATAATAATATTTATTAGTTAATCTCCTACTTTATATCACCTCTCCTACCCCTCTTACAAATATGAAGTCATAGTGAATCTGTTTAATAATTTAAATATGTTTGTGAGAAAGTATGTGCGAGCTTCTGGTACCGTTTATTTTCTTTTGCCGTAACAACTGGTCTGTAATGTATGTAGGCCTATAACGCACGTAAGAAGTTTACATGTAACTATAATACGTCAAAATTATTATTATCTTTAGTTTTACATTGTTTTCATGCTAATAATGTTTCTAAAAAGTTTTTTCTTTGTTTAAAAATACAATTTAGAAATTACTGAGACCTGTTCTATTTCAGTTACAAAAAATAAATCGAATGCTTTTTTATTGAATGAACAAGAGAAAGCAATTACTATTGTGATCGATTACTATTGTGATTACTATTTAAATCACTTTGCATTAAAAAAGTAGCTGACAATTTGCAATAAGGTGTTTAATGTGGATGAAGTGGTCGACGGTCGTCGTGAATATTGATGGAAGTTGTGGTACCACAATGAGTGGAGCACCACGAAAGCCACCGTATTTCCACTTATCTGCTGTGGCTTGGAGTGGAGTGTAGCTGCTCGTTTAGAATATTTACTATAAACATAATTTTTGGAATAAGGTTCCAGAAAATTCTCAATGGATTTTTTCCATTTTTACTGTAGCAATTCTAGTTTCGTTGTGAACTTGAAACTTGAACAATTTGGGAACGCTGGTAGTTACGCTAGGCTACTATAAACGATGGAAAGCATCCTGTACGCGAGCGAAGCTAAATTTTATGGAAACAACTTCTGAATGCTTGCGAAGAATTAAGTTGTATCGCTTACTTATGAACAGTAGTATTACTACTAACCATGTTGAACTTGTGCTTGTGTGTGACCAGGGCAGAAATGGCGAACGCGGTGACACAAGAAGCTGCGATGGACAAATACGTGTTGATGATGGCACGCTGTTGGTCGTCTCCACTCGTTGTGGCGGCGGCGTTGAAACTCGGCCAGAACAACCAGAGGAACACGGAACCTGAGGACAGAAAAGGCAACGATCAGTTTTAGAGTATCCTATTTCATTTGGGTGGAGAGAAAGACGTACTAGGCTTACCGTCCTCTAGGCAAATTTTGTGAAATAGTCAGAAACTACTATCTAGATTGTTGTCAAGTAAAATACAATGCATTATAAAAACGGACGTCATGAGAAAAACATTATATTATTTTAATGAAGTTATACTTCTTTGCGCCCGTTGTAATCGGGATGGGGTGTCGGTCGAGAAACCGCGTCACGCGTTAGGAGTAAAATCCGGAAAGTGCCTTTTTATTCTTTTTCTCTACAAGAGATACGTCATGAGTCTCGGTGGGTGAGTGGTTAACGCACTCGACTTCCATGCTAAAATCCCTGGTTCGATCCCGGCTGAGAAATTTTTTTCAAAAATTATAGGAAAGTATACGAATATACGAATGGCCAAAGAAGTATAACTTCCATGGTCCGACGCAGACCCAATTTTTTACTTACGTTTATTACAACGCTTTAAAAAGTGTTATCTTAAATGCTCCTAAAACTATAACCAACGAAGTTATCCACCAAGAGCTCAAAATCCCCACTATTGAAGGAGATATTAAAAAATACAGTACCAGAAAACAAATTTTACCTCATCCAAATGTTTTGGCAAAGAATTTAATGGTGAAATTATGAGGAGGCTAAAAATAACACCAATCGACCTGGCTGATGACTAGGATGACTTTTTGACCCAACAGCAATTTTGTACAGAATGCCCCGTAAGTAAAGTGCCATACTTCGGGAAATGGTTCTTTGGGTCAAAATAAAAATAAAAAAACACGAATTAAATGTTTTTCAAATACGCTTCGTTTTCCAGATATACGCCATTTTGTTTCTTTTACAAAATAATTCATTTCTAGAGAACGGTTTGACCGATTAAGTTCAAACTTGGTAACAAGTTTAACCTGACATTGGTATAGTTTAAGAACAATAAACGATTATATCCAATCATGTGTTTCAAAATGGCGGCGGTTTGAAAATTTCAAAACTGAATTTACCCAAAACCGAACATTTTAATGAAAAAAGTCAAGATACCGTTTTTGTAGCCCTTTTAAATTTCTTTCGGATCGTGTAACTTTCAAAACAATCGAATGAAAGGTTAAGTTATGTCTAATAATTGGTTTGTCCACACAGGCATTCTATATGAACACAGTAAACACAACCAATATGTGTTTACAAGTTATTCTGTACAAGCTGATTCAGAATTCAGAAAAATCAAAAATCATCATAAACTACAGGGTGTTCCATAAGAAATTCGAATGTTGATCGCCATATTGGAAAATGGCGTTCATTTACAAATATTTTAACTAGATATCTTTTAATATCTAAAAAAAAAAACAAGAAAACTTTCCCCATTTAAAGTTTGCTATCAGATTTCTAGTTTACAAGATACCAATTGGTGGCTCATTTTAAAAAGACATTCTGTATAGTAACATCTGATGTGTAAAAATATAGGCCTAGTGTATAGATCCTTTGATTATGGACCTTCATAATCAAGGATAGAACTTACCGACCATTGCAAATAAGTCGGACGTATAGCTTGAACCTTCGGCCTCAGTGTGTCGAGGTGTGCCAAGGACTAAGCTGACCGCAAGTCCAAAGTAAGCGCCGAACACGTGGACAAAGATCGAGTCGCCTGCATCTGTAACCTGTAACAATCATTCTTTGAATAATCTTAATCTCGCAAGCGTCTGATTGAAATATTGAAGATCGTATAAATGTGATTGTAGAAGTGATTATATGTTCGTTCAAGTCTAAAGAGACTTGAAACTTCCTAATGAACAATACATTCAGTTTAGTTAACGCTTTATCCTAACTTGTATTTATAAAACTGTACCTGAAGTTTGTGCCCAATCATTTCGTTCGCTGAGAACAGTACAGTTTCAATGATGCCCATTATCAGAAGCTGCAGTGGGGTGGTTTTGCCAAGCACAGCTCCCATTGAGATCAAGATGGCCGCTGCCAGGACGTCAGCACTTATTAAACTGTAATATCATAGAACAAATTATGAATGTTTGATGGTAATGCACGAGAGTCGGGGATGTTGCACTGGTAAGAAGTAAGGAGACTTCAAGAGAAGTTGGATTGTGGCCCTAGTGATTGGAAGTTAAGGCAAGAACATTTGAACCAGTTTTTTTAAAAGGACGTAAGTCATTAAAACAACATTTTTCAGGAATTAAAAAAACGTTTTAAATTGTTATATTTCCATTATGATTCAATTTTAAGTTACAACTGAGTGTTATTGTTGTAATGTAGTATATTCCTAACATTTTATGTCAATATGACCAAAAATTCATTTTTTATTGAATAAAGAAAATTGCAAAATATCGCCCTTACAAAAAAATTACATTTCAAGTACCTAATAAAACTAAGGAAATACATTTCAAAATTGATATTAATTTCAAATAAGTTGTCATTTACACGATTTTCTTATAAAAATTATTTCAATTAGTAATGTTTTGACATTTTTAGTCTTCTTTCTGTTGCGCTTCTTCTTCTTCAAAGTTACTATGAGGTAAATTAGCTTCTGTTTTATGCCAGCTGTCTTCATAAAACTAATTATACTCATGAGGAATGTATTCCCTCAAATTCTTTTCATCGTCAACCTTACATTAATTTATTGGCACCTTTTTAGCAGGGCACGCCGATTCAGCTGGCGGACCAATTCTCTTACTCATAAAGAATTTGTGGCAACCTAAGCCGCTGATATTTTTGTATGCTCTCACATACCCTTTCAGTGTACTGCTGTGCTCAAATTGTAAATGAGCACTAATTTGAAAATAAACTTTCTTCTTTGCGCACATTTTCCCCCTTGCTGCTTTCTAAACACACGACTTCGTGTAACAGATGCATTGTAATTTTTAAAACCCAATACGCCATCTGCCGAAACTTCATGTACAGTAAATTTACCAGGTTAAGAAGAACTGCTTATGATGTATTCTGTAATCTCGTGAACAGTGAATACACAGTTATAATTTCTAAGGGTTTTGGAAATAATTTAAAATCTCTGTCGCAAGGCAAAGGGATGTGTCCACGAAGTGGGAAGTACTGTACAACTTTACGGAAACATCCAGAATCTGTCAAGTATAAACAAAAGCGGGAGAGAGTCAGATTTTTGTTTTGCCCACCACAATTGTCACAAAAGAGGCGTAATTCACTGTAATGCTCAGGGACTGATTTAAGGTATTCATGCAAACATGAACATACTTCTTCCGGGCCTAATTATCCTATTTCCTAAAACTTGCGCCATCAAACCCTGCTGTGGACTCCCCTGGATATGACAATGAATTATGAAGTCTAGGAGTGTTGCTCACAAACCTACAATCCTGAAGGTAATACTGAGAACACAATTAAAATACGGTATATTTAGAAACAGACATGTGTGTACGATAAAATTAAGTGTAGCTATTTATTAAATTACAATTGAAACAGTTTAATTAAAACTAAAACTTTATTTTGGAACATTAATTAAAACATAATATTATACAAAACCAAATGTGTGTAAACATTCAAACATTCAACACTTAAACTGTATCTAAACTACAATTGAACATATTGACTAACCTTTTTACATCAATAAGTATTTTGGTTTTGCCTTCACCCAGTTCGAAAAAGCCCTGACAGAGAAGACCCCACTGGATTATCATGGCTGCTAGTAGGAACGTGAAGCCAACAGAACTGAAACCGTACTTGCGCAGGAAGGTCATCAGAAACCCAAAACCGATGAAGATCATAACGTGGACATCTTGGAACACTGTGAAAACAACGGATTATAATAGGTTATCTTGGA
>JAGFPH010005714.1:1026-27514 GCA_018207615.1 Philaenus spumarius
TTCCGAGGTTATTTGGTAGCACAGACAAGGTATCATGGAGAGATTGTGGTGTTGTTATAGCATCTCGTCCTAAATGTGTGTCTGGGCCGGTGGTTCCGCCTGTGCTTATTAGTTTTCCGGTACTGGAGGCCCATTATGCGCTGTCTCCGTATGGATAGGATTCCGTATTCTCTCAGCGACTGCGTGACAAACATTCAACTGCTCGTTTGTTGGTCTGCCATCTCTTCGTTCACCCGGTGGGCGTATCGCTGGTGTAGCGTGTTGTATCTGGCGTGGTCCTTCCCTCGCTTGAGTTTGGAAGCTTCTATGCGGTGGTCCGTTGTATCGGTTCATCGAGGACGGATACTGGTAGTTTCTCTGTTGGTAATTACCTTGTGGTCTCATGGGTGGTGGTAGTCCCATTTGTGGTCTAAACTTAAACCCATGGTTCTGCGGACTCTTACGTTCTGTAAACGCTGGTTGAAACATCGGTGGGGATCCTCCACTTCCTCCGTCCATTGTACGTACCTGAGTTCTGTTTGTAATATGTATTTGAGATGACTGTGGTGTGTTTGTCCTCTGAGACCTAGTATAGAATTCCTTAAGATCTTCCCTTTGTAACAGAAGTTCGAACTGCTGAATGGAGTTAACGTTTTGGACTCTCCTTGCATCTTGTATGATCTCCTCGTAGTGTTCAACTAGACAGTCGATGATCTCTTCATCAGGAACAGGTGGTTGCATCATCCTGAGTGTTACGACTCTCTCCACAAAATATTCGGCTCGGCTAAGGCGGCCGTTGGGTCGATACTTTTCAACCTCCATTCGCTGTCTGATTCCGCGTTGGACTTCCCGACTCCAATATTTCTCAAGGAAAGCTCGCTCGAAATCTTTCCAGCTGTGGATATCCGTCTTAATCAATGTAAACCAGCGCGACGCGTGGTTGTCTAGACACGTTTCGATGTAATCTGTGAACGCTTCAGTACTTCCATTAGTGTTGTCGCGGGCTCTCTGTTTCTCCCAAAACTTCTCAATCTTTCTTAAAAATTCAGCCGGATTGTGTTCTCTGCCGCTGAACTTTGGTATAGCGATTTCTGTGGCTGCGTTGTTATTTCCTCCACAGGTAACGTGGATGTGAGAAGGCCGGTTCTTTATCTCTTGTTCGAGTGTCTGGATTTTTGATTTATATTTAGTCATATGATTCATGATCTTTTCTATTTCGTCTTCGTGTCTTAGCGCCCTCTCGCTGTTCTGTAGCACTTTATCGTCCATCTTATTTTCCAAAGTTCCGCACTCCTTCCGCGTGAACTCCTTACTAGCTTCAAGTACTCCTTCTTGTTAGATCTCTATCTTTTCCTCGACCTCTTCTATATGTCGTGAGAGTTTCTCGAATTTCTCCTCGGTTGTATTCTGTAGGTCAGTCCGTATTCGGTTACACTCTTCTTGTGTCTCACGTCTTTGCTTCTCATCGTTCTCTTGAATTTTATTCCAAATTGTGGACTCAAAATTTTTAAATCGGTCTGCAATAGAGTTTTCGAGTGTTTCCAAACGGTTGTCGATCTGTTCGATTTTATTGTTAAAATTATCCAACTTGTTATTCTGTTCGTCTAATTTTTGATTTTGCTCAGTAAATTTTTGGTTGAAAATATGTTTTTGTTCGCTGAAGTTTTTTAATAGGATGTTTAACATGGCGGATAGTTCTGGATTATTAATATTTGTAATAGGGTTATCTGTTGCGGTTGAGTCGGTTCTTATACTACGTGCTTCACGTACCGTATGGTCTTGATTTGTGTTTATATCGCCTAATAAAATTACCGCTTCACCTATCTCTTCTTCCCTTCTAAGCGAATTTCCCTTAGTCACGTCTTCGGACCGATTCGTATGGTTGTCCGGGCTCCGCGTTCCCTGCCTTTGTTCGTCCCCAAACGCGTCCACGGTATCCGAGAGGGATGTAGATGTGTTTGGCACGTCATCGTTATTCTGAACCTGGTGACTCGGCTTCCGACCTTTTCGTAGGCTATAACCGCTTTCGTTTTCCATATTTGTGTATAGTCTGTTTTATGTATTATAAATATTATGATATCTTATAAATATGACTTAGGCCTATGTCTAAGAGGAAACAATTTCTTATTTGTTTGAATATCGAGCCCTAAAAGTTGCGGCGCCAAATGTATAATTTGTACTTTTTTGTACTGAACTTCCTTTAGTTTATTTATCTTCAACTTAACTTTTAATAAATGAAAAGCAATAATAATAAGAACAAACGAATTATTATTTATTAATTTTATAACGATATACTTATCTATTTAAACAAATAAAGATAAATCATTTACGGCCTAATATTGGCTCGTTAACAAGAAAAATTTTAATCTCGGGGCTGGTGTCCGTGGCACGATATTCAATCAAAATATTTAACAAATACATACAAAAAAAATACAATTAAAATATTGAGAATGTTCTGAAAAAATAATTAGAATATTTTTAATGAAATGTTCTCAGAACGTGAGGTTATAGTCAGGCAGATAAAAAAAAAACTAATGAAATTCTGGCATTATCACAAATAGTTCAAATCTAATTGTTATTCTCTCACCACCGTAGATGATGTCTTAATAGTTGTTTTAAAAACTTCAAAAGATGTATTCTCTTCCCTTCTTCTTTAAGTTTCTTCTTATCGTCTTAAAGCCTTAGAATACAATTTTTGTAACCTTCCTGGTATGGCTTTTTTTCCGAACTCCTTTTGTTTTACAGATGTTTTTTTTAATTTAGGCTTTGTTGCAAATTCTGCGTTCCGATTGGTCGTTTTGTTTTACTCGTTTCTTCTTCTCCTTGTTTCCGTCTGCCGTCAGTCGAGTCTTGGTCATTTTATTTATAGAATAAATTTTGATTTGATTTAAAAATGGGTTTTATTATTATATATAAATATCTAGAAATTGTTTCCACTTATTTTTTTTAATTTGTGTGTGTATCAATTTAAGTACAATGTTACCGTAGTCACGGATTTTGTTATATTAAATTCGTCAGCTGTTACAGTGTAAATTGCCGTGGTGAATGTGTTATTAATTTATTTTAAATTGTGGAATGTCTTATAATTGGCCTATTTGGTAATTTTAGTTGCAGAATTTTATGCTCTTTATATAAATGGCGTTAAGTTATTAGTTTATATTCGTTAACAAAAAATATTATTGGTTTTCTTTCGTTTCGTAAGGCTTCTGAAACATCTGTTGAATTTGTGCGTGTTAGTTCCGTTATTATCCGCAAGATCGCTCTGTATGGTTCCATTCTTTGTATTTCATTATGTTATCGGCTGTTTCGATCAGGAATTTAAATTAATTTGTCTTGCAATATTATTATTATTATTATAGGTTTTGAATTAGGAATTAGGTTTGCTTTATATGTATTTAAAGTTTATCAGAAATAATGGAGATGTACTATTACATTATCCCCTGCTATTTATTATTTTCGGCGAAATTAGTATTCTAATTGGAGTCAAAATAATCCATATGTACATTGACATGGTTTTGTATTCAACACATATTGAATTGTGTTTATACAAATCAATTTTATTTAAAATAAGTATAATCTTGATGAGTGTTCTACGTGGTAGTATTAATAGGTTGTTTATATAATTTAAGAGCAGTTATATCGTAAGGTCCGTATTGGGTTTGGTTCTCTAGATCTGAAATATAATAAGTAGAGGTTCCTGTTATTTGACTAATTTTGTATGGCCCTTCGTAGATTTCAAAAAGTTTTGCCGTTTCACCTAGTGCTGCGTTTGACGGACTATACTTCTTGACTAGTACTATGTCGTTGAGGTTAAATTGATTTATTGTACGATTTAAATTCAATTTGTTTACCCGTTTTTCTTGTTTGCTTCTTATACGATTATACGTCAAATACAGTTTTGTGTCTAATGGGACTTCTACTTGAAAACTGTTTTTTATAAATGGTTCCCAGAAACGGGTGTCTCTCTTTCCAAGGTGTAATTCGTTGGGTGAGAAACCTGTTGTTTCGTGATATACCTCATTCATCATTCGATTTATATCGGGAATATACTTAGCCCAGGCCTTATGGTTTGCCGCGCAGTATGTCCTAAGACAACGTTTAATTTCCTTGATTGGCCGTTCTGCCATATTTGCTTGCGGGTGGTAATATGGGCTATATATAGGTGTTATACCTTTCTCTGTCAATTTCGAGACCCATAATTTACTGCGAAATAGTGTCCCGTTGTCCGATTGGAGTAACTTGGGCTGGCCAAAACGTATAAAATATTTTTCGAATAATTTATTTAAAATAATTTTTGTGGTCGCACTTCGAATTGGGTATAGTTGTATGAATTTCGTGAATATATCGATTGCAACTAGTATGTATTTGGTTCGACCGATGCTGGTAGGAAGTGGTCCAACGATATCTACCGCTAATTGATAGTTTTTCTCCCTACAAGTTATACTTTTTATCGGTCCTTTGGGCGGGTGTGTATCCGTTTTGCATCGTTGGCATACGTCGCATGTGGATAATGTTGTTCGGACTCGCCTACCCATATTTCGAAAAGTAAAACTTTCTCTAAGAATATCAAAGCATTTTTTAGCGCTGCAGTGTAGATAGTATATGTGACATGCCCATATAAGTCTTGTTATAAGATGTTCAGGTATTATTATCAGCCAATGTTCTTTTAACTTTTGGTAGAGGACGTTGTCATGAATTCTAAATTTGTCTCTAAATTTTCCTTCTTCATCTTGTAACATATTAAGTTGTAAATTACTCAACCTTGGATCATATAATTGATTTTTACTTATCTGTTTTAATTCCTTATTTAAGGCTGTATCGTGTGTCCTCTGAATATGTGCAATTATTATATCTTGTGACTGTCCGTCAGTGTTGTCCGTGGATGGAATTTTAATACGGCTAAGGGCGTCTGCGGTCATATTTTCGCTACCTTTGCAGTGTTGAATTTTGAAGTTGTAATCTTGTAATACTAGTGCCCAGCGTGTCAATCTGGCGTTGAGAAGTTTACAATTTTTAATAAAAGTTAGGGCTCGGTTATCTGTAGTAATTGTTAGATCTGTACCATATATGATATATCTTGTCTTCTGTAGGCAGTATATTATCGCCAATAACTCCTTTTCAGTGGTGGTATATCGTCGTTCAGTTGCTTGTAATACTCGTGACATGAACATAATAGCTCCTTTTTTTCTATCTTTGTCGAATTGATACAAGTGTCCCCCGATTGCGTAATCTGACGCATCGGTGTGAAGGTAAAACGGTTGTGTTGGATCTGGGTGATGTAATATTTGTGTGTCGAGGAATAATTTCTTAATTTTATTAAATGTGATTTCATCGTGTTCTGTCCAAATAAATTTAATTCTTTTTGAAGTTAGGCGTAGTATGGGTTGGATTGTGTGTGCAAATTGATCTGTAAATTTATTGTAATATCCTATGCATCCGAGGAATTATTTTAATTCTTTGCGTGTCTTGGGGGATGGAAAGTCGAGAATTGGCTTGATCTTGCTTTCGTCCATTTGAAGTCCCGATGAGGTCATGGTGTATCCGAGGAATGGTATTGAGTCTCGGCAAAATATGGTCATCTTCAAATTTACTGTCATATTTGCTTCATGTAACTTGGTAAATATAAAAGCCAGGTGTTCCATATGTTGTTGGAAGTTGGAAGATATGACACATATATCGTCCACATAGATTAGAGTAAATGTTTCGACGGTATCACCGAATACGCAATCTAATGCCCTCACAAGTGCTGCCTGTGACGTCGAAATGCCAAATGGCGTTACTTTGTATTGGTATGTCCTGCCGCGAAACTGAAATGCTGTATATTTCCTCGAGTGTTTTTCTAGCGGCACTTGCCAGTATGATGACGTCAGGTCGAGTGTGCTAAGCCATTTGCAGCCTCTACCTTTGGCAAATATTTCATTTACGCTACGGTTTCGCTCGTAATCCGGAATTATGATGTCATTTGCCCTTCTAGCGTCTAAGCATAGCCGTATTTCGCCAGATTTCTTCTGTACTGGTATTATCGGATTGATGAATGTACTACTAGACCTTTCGATGATATCTTGTGCTAGCATCTTCTCGATTTCCTGTGCTACTTGGTTTTGCTGTAATATGGGTACGGGATAGCTCTGCGCTTTAAAATCTCGGTCTTCCCTAACCTCGAGGACGTGTGTATATTTGTTGCATAGTCCTGGTTTATCGGAGAAAATTGGTTCAAACTGTATCAGAAGGTTTTTTAATGATTGGCCCTGTTCTCTGTTTAAGTTATAATTATTCTGTATGATCTTATCTATTTCAGCCATTATATCGTCGTTATTTTTATTATTATTATATGTATATTCATTTCTTATTTCATTATTATTTGTTTCATTACTTCCATATTCATTGTATGCGTAATCGTCGTTATCCTCACTTATAAAACATGATATCCCTTCATTTAGAACATCTTCAAACGTCAAATTGATTATTGCATCGTTTATCTTCATCTTTATTTCATTATTCTTAAAGTTTATAACCGTTTCTAATAAACATATTTGGTCTACTCCTAAAATTAATTGTTTTATCAAATGGGGTACGAGTATAGCTTGTATCGTAAATTTCTGATTGTGGATATTAGCTTCCAGCATGATAATTCTTGATATTCTATTACTTTTTCCTCCTACAGCTGTCCGGATAAATAAGTTCGAGGCTGGCAGTTCTTCATAGTGGCCAAGGGTATGTTTGTTCTCCAAAAACCATCTTTCTGACAAACAACTTACGTTTGATCCTGTGTCAATTAATGCAGATATTCGTTGTGTTCCGATATTTACTTTTATTTGTGGGCATTTGTGTATATATTTAGAAATAATAATGTTGTCCTCTGTTGTGTCTTCCTCCATTAAAAATTCCTGATCGCAATATAGATTACTAATGTATGTTATGTTATTGTATAGGGTATCGTATCTATTGTTAAACGGCCGTTGTATTCCGAGGTTATTTGGTAGCACAGACAAGGTATCATGGAGAGATTGTGGTGTTGTTATAGCATCTCGTCCTAAATGTGTGTCTGGGCCGGTGGTTCCGCCTGTGCTTATTAGTTTTCCGGTACTGGAGGCCCATTATGCGCTGTCTCCGTATGGATAGGATTCCGTATTCTCTCAGCGACTGCGTGACAAACATTCAACTGCTCGTTTGTTGGTCTGCCATCTCTTCGTTCACCCGGTGGGCGTATCGCTGGTGTAGCGTGTTGTATCTGGCGTGGTCCTTCCCTCGCTTGAGTTTGGAAGCTTCTATGCGGTGGTCCGTTGTATCGGTTCATCGAGGACGGATACTGGTAGTTTCTCTGTTGGTAATTACCTTGTGGTCTCATGGGTGGTGGTAGTCCCATTTGTGGTCTAAACTTAAACCCATGGTTCTGCGGACTCTTATGTTCTGTAAACGCTGGTTGAAACATCGGTGGGGATCCTCCACTTCCTCCGTCCATTGTACGTACCTGAGTTCTGTTTGCAATATGTATTTGAGATGACTGTGGTGTGTTTGTCCTCTGAGACCTAGTATAGAATTCCTTAAGATCTTCCCTTTGTAACAGAAGTTCGAACTGCTGAATGGAGTTAACGTTTTGGACTCTCCTTGCATCTTGTATGATCTCCTCGTAGTGTTCAACTAGACAGTCGATGATCTCTTCATCAGGAACAGGTGGTTGCATCATCCTGAGTGTTACGACTCTCTCCACAAAATATTCGGCTCGGCTAAGGCGGCCGTTGGGTCGATACTTTTCAACCTCCATTCGCTGTCTGATTCCGCGTTGGACTTCCCGACTCCAATATTTCTCAAGGAAAGCTCGCTCGAAATCTTTCCAGCTGTGGATATCCGTCTTAATCAATGTAAACCAGCGCGACGCGTGGTTGTCTAGACACGTTTCGATGTAATCTGTGAACGCTTCAGTACTTCCATTAGTGTTGTCGCGGGCTCTCTGTTTCTCCCAAAACTTCTCAATCTTTCTTAAAAATTCAGCCGGATTGTGTTCTCTGCCGCTGAACTTTGGTATAGCGATTTCTGTGGCTGCGTTGTTATTTCCTCCACAGGTAACGTGGATGTGAGAAGGCCGGTTCTTTATCTCTTGTTCGAGTGTCTGGATTTTTGATTTATATTTAGTCATATGATTCATGATCTTTTCTATTTCGTCTTCGTGTCTTAGCGCCCTCTCGCTGTTCTGTAGCACTTTATCGTCCATCTTATTTTCCAAAATTCCGCACTCCTTCCGCGTGAACTCCTTACTAGCTTCAAGTACTCCTTCTTGTTGGATCTCTATCTTTTCCTCGACCTCTTCTATATGTCGTGAGAGTTTCTCGAATTTCTCCTCAGTTGTATTCTGTAGGTCAGTCCGTATTCGGTTACACTCTTCTTGTGTCTCACGTCTTTGCTTCTCATCGTTCTCTTGAATTTTATTCCAAATTGTGGACTCAAAATTTTTAAATCGGTCTGCAATAGAGTTTTCGAGTGTTTCCAAACGGTTGTCGATCTGTTCGATTTTATTGTTAAAATTATCCAACTTGTTATTCTGTTCGTCTAATTTTTGATTTTGCTCAGTAAATTTTTGGTTGAAAATATGTTTTTGTTCGCTGAAGTTTTTTAATAGGATGTTTAACATGGCGGATAGTTCTGGGTTATTAATATTTGTAATAGGGTTATCTGTTGCGGTTGAGTCGGTTCTTATACTACGTGCTTCACGTACCGTATGGTCTTGATTTGTGTTTATATCGCCTAATAAAATTACCGCTTCGCCTATCTCTTCTTCCCTTCTAAGCGAATTTCCCTTAGTCACGTCTTCGGACCGATTCGTATGGTTGTCCGGGCTCCGCTTTCCCTGCCTTTGTTCGTCCCCAAACGCGTCCACGGTATCCGAGAGGGATGTAGATGTGTTTGGCACGTCATCGTTATTCTGAACCTGGTGACTCGGCTTCCGACCTTTTCGTAGGCTATAACCGCTTTCGTTTTCCATATTTGTGTATAGACTGTTTTATGTATTATAAATATTATGATTCTTATAAATATGACTTAGGCCTACATCTAAGAGGAAACAATTTCTTATTTGTTTAAATATCGAGCCCTAAAAGTTGCGGCGCCAAATGTATAATTTGTACTTTTTGTACTGAACTTCCTTTTGTTTATTTATCTTCAACTTAACTTTTAATAAATGAAAAGCAATAATAATAAGAACAAACGAATTATTATTTATTAATTTGATAACGATATAATTTGAACAAATAAAGATAAATCATTTACGGCCTAAAATTGGCTCGTTAACAAGAAAAATTTTAATCTCGGGGCTGGTGTCCGTGGCACGATATTCAATCAAAATATTTAACAAATACATACAAAAAAAATACAATTAAAATATTGAGAATGTTCTGAAAAAATAATTAGAATATTTTTAATGAAATGTTCTCAGAACGTGAGGTTATAGTCAGGCAGATAAAAAAAAAAACTAATGAAATTCTGGCATTATCACAAATAGTTCAAATCTAATTGTTATTCTCTCACCACCGTAGATGATGTCTTAATAGTTGTTTTAAAAACTTCAAAAGATGTATTCTCTTCCCTTCTTCTTTAAGTTTCTTCTTATCGTCTTAAAGCCTTAGAATACAATTTTTGTAACCTTCCTGGTATGGCTTTTCTCCGAACTCCTTTTGTTTTACAGATGTTTTTTTTTAATTTAGGCTTTGTTGCAAATTCTGCGTTCCGATTGGTCGTTTTGTTTTACTCGTTTCTTCTTCTCCTTGTTTCCGTCTGCCGTCAGTCGAGTCTTGGTCATTTTATTTATAGAATAAATTTTGATTTGATTTAAAAATGGGTTTTATTATTATACATAAATATCTAGAAATTGTTTCCACTTATTTTTTTAATTTGTGTGTGTATCAATTTAAGTACAATGTTACCGTAGTCACGGATTTTGTTATATTAAATTCGTCAGCTGTTACAGTGTAAATTGCCGTGGTGAATGTGTTATTAATTTATTTTAAATTGTGGAATGTCTTATAATTGGCCTATTTGGTAATTTTAGTTGCAGAATTTTATGCTCTTTATATAAATGGCGTTAAGTTATTAGTTTATATTCGTTAACAAAAAATATTATTGGTTTTCTTTCGTTTCGTAAGGCTTCTGAAACATCTGTTGAATTTGTGCGTGTTAGTTCCGTTATTATCCGCAAGATCGCTCTGTATGGTTCCATTCTTTGTATTTCATTATGTTATCGGCTGTTTCGATCAGGAATTTAAATTAATTTGTCTTGCAATATTATTATTATTATTATAGGTTTTGAATTAGGAATTAGGTTTGCTTTATATGTATTTAAAGTTTATCAGAAATAATGGAGATGTACTATTACAACTGCCATAAACAAATTACAAAATATTTGTATACTGATTGTGTGAAATATTTATGTTTTTTTTTTTTTACCTTAATAATACATTTTGTAAATATAAATACATTTTTGAAAAAAATTAGGCAACAAATATTCTTCAAAAGTGTAACAAATTCAGTTCCGCAAAATATGAATAACTAAAATACTGTAAAGATACTTTCATCAAATACTTAACAGTTTTTTGTGGAAGAAGATATTAAATGCCAAAAAAACTTTGCCTGGAATAAAAATAAAATATTTAACTTTGATTCTAGAAATACGATATTACGCCTATAACTACTGCAAACTTTTTATTTAAATTTTCTTAAAATAGTTTGCAGTTCCTTTTTATATATCATCTTTAACTATAGTTAATTACATTTAAATTGAATAGCATCATGATTAAATTTATGTACGTTTATCAGCCATTTATGTTTGCATAGTTTAGTAGCAGTAATTATTTACGTCACTTTAAATTTTGTTTCCTTAAATATTTTATTTTTTGTTTATGTCAAATAAACTTTGTATGATTATAGTTTAATATTAATTTAATTAAAAATTTTGATAAATTAAATTAGTTTATTTTGTACATAACTTTAATTTTTAACATATTATATATTATGTATATTCAAAAGTGATTCCACTACATACGCTACGTTATAAAATATTCTTCTGTACCATTAAAAAATTTCATAAATAAATATAAATTGAGTAATTTAGTAATATGAAACACAGAAACAAAGAGGCGTTTTTACACACTAGGCTATTCTCTGTAAAATAATAACTTCTATTGTTAAAATAAGTAAGAAACATTACCACTTCCACCTGCTATTAATTAATTTATTTTAATTTACAAATTCATAGGTACGTTGCCATAAATTACATTTTTGGGCTTATGTAAAAACTTTATGTACAATTTTATAAAACAATGTGTGTTCATTGCAAAAATAATAGGACATTGAATATTAGATGCAGTTTTAACTTTTGAAACTGTATGTTTCAAACAACAATAATGTTACCTGTCATTAACGAGATATATTATAATCAGTAACGAAACTATCTTTCGAAAAATAATGTTCACACTTTTATCGATGGAATTTAGTTGGTTATAAGGATGGTAGTTACGTTATATCAGTCGTAGGAAACTGATATTATTATAAATAAGGTAAAGTATTTTTTGTATACATTATTTACAAACACTGTCTTGTTTTTTGTCTACTTGAAAATATCGTAAGCTAAATTAACAAGTCGGTTAAACAGTATTAAACCACTAAAAATAGTATAGTTTAAAATTTCTAGAATTTTTCTAGAATTGCTAGAACTAGCAATACAGATGATTCAGTGACATTTAAAACTTTTTAACATTAAATTTAATTCATAAAAATATCCTCTAAATTTGTAAGTGCAAGTTGTACTCTGTAATAATAACAAAATCCTTTTTAACCTACAGGTAAACATAAATTTATAAATTCTAAGTAACTTTAAAGAGTTTTTAGACGAAAACAATGAGCGGGTATCATCACCTTAATTTTTAAGTTAAGTTATTTAAGTAAGCATTATACAATTACCCAAATGTTTCAACATCATCTCTAATGGTGGCCGTTATAAAAATAAAATTAAAAAAACGATTTTACAACAAGTGAGTGAAACTGGCTCCATATTGTGTCTGCTAAGGTGTAGTGTATCGTTTGTAATGCGAGCTAATTTTAATCGGCCATTAAAGTAAGGGTTGGTTGTATTATAAATGTTGGATAATAAAGTTTTAGATACTATTTAGAAGCTTTCCTAATACGGTAGACAGATTGTTTAATCTAAGCCCGCAATGGTATTACTTCACGAGTTGTTTGTTTTTGTTTTAAAAACTTTAAAATAAATGTTTTGGTACTAGTCTTAAGAGGTTTATTATCTTTAAAATATTACAACATTTGTATTGCTAAATAATTTAAAGTGATATTTCTTTTTAGTTAGTTCCTACTTTTATCAAATAGCCTAGTTTTGTTAAAACATTTAACAGTAGTTACAATATAATACATTTTACAGACATCGCAGTGTACTTCAGTTATATTATTAATGTTGGTACTAATATTAAAGAAAATGTGGTATTAAGCTATTATTTTTTTTTATAAAATATATAGTATGTGTATATTTTAATTAACTAACTCAAACTTAATAAAAAAACATTTTATCTAATTATATATTCACTAAAAGAACTAACAATATACTTTGTTATTAAAAATAGTGGAAATATGTATAAATTTATGATATTTATATTTTTCCATTTCTACATTTCGTGTATATTTAATATTTCACTAAAATATTGTTCTTTTTCTGTAACATGAAATTTGTATTTGAAGTAACTGTGAACAATATTTACTTGATAAAACTTGAAGTGCGTGTATGGAGTTGATTGGCAATCACTCATGCAATGCTAATTAAAAGAATCAATGACGTAGGTTGAGTTTTATTAAAGTTGCTGATTTTACATCTCATTACCTCTTGCTTTTTTTAAAAAAAAGGTAAGAAAATCTTGTGTTACTTCTTATTATGTAAGTTGTATTTATAGATGTTAATTTTTAAATATTTGTTTCCTTTAATTCAAAATAAGTTCTTTTATTTTATTCGTATTCATAATTTCATTGTTCAATTCAAGTTAAATATTTTAAAATTGGAATTAATTGCATGGTGTGCTACTGAAACTGTATCCCTAATTATTATAAAAGATTTGAATAAAAATATATAAAAAAGTCAATATAATTTTAATTATAAAGTTTAATGTAGTTTTTATATTATCATATAATACAACATTTTACATTAATTGCTATAACAAATGTTTACAAATATGATACCAAACAAATTTATTATTTAAATTACATAAACAGCTGAAACGTTCACGGTTAGGTTACATAATACAGTTTAACTGCATTGTGTGGTGTTTATTTAAGTATTATTTTGTATAGTTTTGTAACAAAACACATATTTTGAAATATCTAAATAATTTTCACGGCAAAATTACAATTAATTACTAACTTCCAAAAGATAACTTGTTCACTATACATTCTACTATAACACTATGAGCGACGCTAACTGTTCAAACTGCTGCCTTTCATCTTTACTATATTGAACAATTAATTAAGATCATAACATTCCACAGTGATATTGGATTTAAATAAATAACTACATTTAGTGTAATATTTTTTATATAAACTTAATTAACTAAAACATTTAAATAGTTTTATTGTTTAACTAGTAAGATGCACAAAAACTAGGTTATTTGTACTGTAATAAAAACCTATAGGGCCTACAGTTCAATATGAACCTAATAACAGTTTTGATGACCAAACATATTTTTGGCCGTAGACTGAGGCAAGATCAAAAACCCTCTTTCCTTAATATTTGATATATAAGACGGGAGACATGAGTTACATTACTTATTTTCCTTCCACTCCACTACTACCGTACCTTACAAGGACTTCCATGTACAGATGAGAATCTACCTGTTTTATAACATTTCTCTTCCGACTAAGACTCTTCTTTACACTACCCATTCACTTTCTGGATGTACTATACTGTTTTAAATCTTATAATTTAACATTTAGTTCAATGTTTAAATATTCTTTCACGATGTCAAGAAGATAATGTAATGTTGAAATTTTCACCATAAAATATTCTTTAAATTATTCAAATATACTTTATATTATTCAAATTTATTTTTAATTTTATACAAAATTATCATATACAAAAAATCTTCATCCGTCGTGTTGGTCTCAAATTCGATTAACTCATATACGTGAAACTTTATTTGAATATAATTTTCTACCTAATAATCTTCTACGATTTTTAAAAATTGCCTAATGGGGGTGTTATTTTTTAACTTACACAGTACATTTAAAAACGTATTTCAGGTGTCTTAAAAGTCCCCCACTTTATTTTTTGTGTTCATTAAAACAAACAAATATCCTTTGGGGAACGATACTAACTTAGCCCAAAGTATCTTTTGAAGCAATCGGAAATTTTAGTGTCTACTACATCTTAGAAACTTTTGTAAAAAATAAAATTACGAAATCGATTTGAAAGCAATTTTTTATTTCAAGCACTTTGAAATAAACATTTTTTGTCCCTTGAAATTATTTCTAAAAACTCCTCCTTTTCGAGATATTAGCAACTTTATGTCGATTTATTTCAACACGTTTAGATCCGCCATTTTGTTTTGGGTGGTCTGATTTTTATTTTCTTCATGTCATTTTCCTAGTCTTAAATATACCTTTACAATGAGGTATCACATGACCATACTTCCCATTTAAAAATTTTGAGTTAGCCCCCAAAATCCCCCATTTTTAGGAGACACTCAACATTTCCGATTGCTTCAAAAGATATTTTGGGCTAAGTTAGTATCGTTCCCCAAAGGATACTTGTTTGTTTTAACAAACACAAAAGTTAAAGGTGAGGGGGGGGGGGGCTTTTAAGACACCTGGTAGAGTAGATGCCTCTGAGAAACTACTTTTCTCTAGATGCTTGCTCAATCCAGAATCCGGCTGTAGTGTATCCGTTGCATTAACTGATGAGTCAAATAGGCCTAACTGAAATTTCTTAAAAAAGTTTAATGATTGATCCATATGGTATTTATTTTATCTTTTAGGATTCACATAATGTGTCTTTTGTTCTTTAAGTTTGTTAAATTTAATAATACAGTATTACTTAAACTATAAATATACTTTGGATTTATGTTTAGTTTCAATTTATTACTTGCTCAAAGGTATTTTAAATTGATTAAAAATCTAATATTTAACTTAACATATTTGAAAATATTTTTCAATCCACAAATTCTAAGCAAGATTTCGAAAAATTGTACTTTAGATTTCAATATAAACAAAACATATTATAATGTATGTTTAATTAATCTTATTGTGTTTTTAATCTTTGCCCTGTTAATCTAGATTCGACTAAGAAAGTTTGAGATACACAATAAGTTTTAAATTGTATAAATGTAAACGTGTACTTTCATAAATGTGATTAGCTAAACAATAAATTTAGAATAAAAAAAGACAAAGATTATAAAGTCGTTTTAAAGTGGACTTTATGTTCAATATTATTAGTAGATTCACCACGGCTTAAAAATTTACAGCGCATAGGTTTTTTAATTGTCGTTGCGTGTTTATTAAATATAGTTTCTCTCTAAGTGGCAGACTGCAGTTTTGACTGCAGTCTCTCAGGGGCAACGCAACCCGCTCGAACCTTAGCGAGAATTTGCATAATCGATAATTATATCCACTTAAAATGATTTAATCGTAATAAAACCGGTACCGTTGGAAAGCTAATGAATTAAACTATAATTTTTGTATTTACAACTTATTTGTAGAACAGATATTTACATACGTAATCACTGTTTCAAAATTGTAGTACCGAAATCACCTGTGATTCACGCGTCAATGAACCCCGTATACTGTCAAGACTTTGTCTCATTTTCAACGGTCTGCAACTCCTCACAGAATTCATTTATGAAGAAGATCATAACAGCATTGAATTTAGCAGACGATTCTGTTTCAAACTGTGTCTTCAAATCACATGTTACTCTAAAAACAGCTGTTCTACAGGATATACGGTAAAAGCTTGTAATTGGTCATAGACTTGGCCAATACGCAAGCCTGTTTGGAATCGATTCTTACAGTCTTATTCGATATATCCCTAAAATGTACAATATATGGTTTTAAAAAGAAAACTTCACAGTTGTTATCTATGCCTAATTCAATACATTTAGATTTCATAGGTTGGTATAACAAAGCTTTACAAATGAACAGAATTCAGAGAACGTCACCCGTCTAGTTGACTTCAGTTATAACATTTGTTTTGTGTTATTTTATGGTTATTACAGTTTATAAAATAGTGTTATATTGTGTTTTAGTTATAAATAAATAAGTGTAGATTGTGTTTGAGTGAAATTAGGCTTATAACGGTGTTGTAATAAAACGGCAAATGTATAAATAACATAGCCTATATAAATAAGTTTTAGGTTAAAGAGCCGATTTGAGGTTTTTGAATTTTCAATACAAAATGTAAAGTTATTTGAAACTGGGTAGTATGCTATTCGATTCTACATTTCATTCTCGAATTTTTTGTATAAAAAAAATTGTTTGAAGTAAAAAATGTCTTGGCCTAGGCTAGTCACTTTGAAATTAGTCAAGATTTGCAGGTTATGTAGTAAAAACGTTCAAAATGTTATTTTGAACTAAAAATTTGTGAAATTTAAATATACTTTTACATATTTCTATTTATAACTAAATTATAAAACTTTTGTGTATTTTGAAAAAAAATACAAATATGTTTTACTATTTTTTATTTATGCATAAAGTTGTTTTTTTTCCTTCCGTTTCTGAACATTTTTTGCTTTCTAAGCTAATAACTTTAACAATTTCAAAAGAAACTAATTTTTAGTGGCATATTTGACTTCTTTGAAGTTTCTTCTACAAAAAAGCTATGGAACACTTTTGGATTAGGTTTCATTTACTATTTTTGGCGAATTTTTTTTAAATATGGTTGCAAAACGCTATAAACGGGCTTTTCAATTTTAGCTTTAACCATGCCACCTCTAGGGTTGGAAAGTGATGCTTTTATTAAATAATAATGCACATGCTAGGATTTGAGAGAAGCACTTTAATAATTTGTACAAACGAAGGTCCCTGGAGGCATTTATTTTGCTGTTATAGTTATAAAATATTCCAAGTTATACTTTGACATAATAGATTGATTTAAACAGTATTGATTTATATTTACTTCAATACCCTTTAAATGTCTTGAATGTTTTAATTAAGAAGACGACACACATGTTAAAATAATAAAAATGGGATTATATTAAGATGGTGTATACAACTTGTAACGCTGCTATTAGTTATTTAATTATAGAAAACATTTCACTATACACTATGTATATATTTATTTGAAGTAAAATAACGGTACAATAAATCTGACAAATATATCTTAAATCTATAATACGGTCAACTATGAATAGGTATTATGGTTTGACACATTACAAAAATTCATATTATTACATACAAAATAATGGCAAATATCTATACCTAGCAATACTTTAAAAATAATTATGTTAACCTTCTATATTAAATTAACCATTATTTGTAAAAGTGGAATTCATTTTACTTTCTAAACAAATATATATTTTTTTATAAGTACCTCTTTCTCACTAATAAATATTAAAAATAAAACTTGGATAAATTTTATAATTTAGTAAATACCTACTCAATGCATCAAAGTATGAAATAGAACTGATTTAAAATTCCGAAAGGAGAAATGTTTTGTCTTCAGTTGGCCTACGGGCTTACATTAGAGGTGTTATTCTTAAAGTATCATTTAATAGTGAAGGCAAAAATATTAATCAACAATATAACAACTTAGGGGAACAATTTATTACATACAATACACTACCACAAGATAATATACAAAGCTGGATTGGTATGTGATTAACACTTAACGTTTTGATGATAGTATTTCTCTTATGTGGCAATCAAAATAACACACTAAATTGCATGATATTGCAATCATAAAGAATATGATTTATGGCTTTGACCTAATTTAAATAGATTATTAACTAACACAAATTTGTTCATATCCACAACATTTTAAATTCAATAACAATACAAATGCATATTAATATGGAGGCTTATTAAAAATGCAAACTAAAAAACTAAAAATAAAACAGAAAAAAATTAAAAATAAAATCATATCATATATTAGTAATTATTTTATGAACTATCATTATATTTATGTTTGTTTGTTTAACATCTAATGGCATTATATATTACTTTAATTTCTGCAAAAGTTTAAGTTATCCAAACATTTATATAAAGCTTAAGATTATAATAATATCATTAATATAACGATATTGAAACCATAAAAATAGCCTCGCTAGCATGATATGCAAGAACTGTTTACTGATTATAAAAATCTAAGTATTCTTTTACGATGTAATACATTGCATATTTTAATTAAATTGAAAAAACTAAAAATAATCGATTTGATTAAAAATAAATTATAAATAACAATGGTATTTTATTGTGTTTTTACACGTTGGTATTATTAAATAAATACTACATTTTTGTAGTATTAATAATTAAATCTATTATTTTCATGTATCGATAATTTTATTTAGAGGAGTAAACAACATCATTTACATTATTATTACTACAAAAATAAAATATTAATTTCGCTAATTAAATTACAAAGGTTGATTTTAAGAGCACGTGGCAACAAATTCACACTAATTGAATGAAACATCGAACCACAAATAGAAAGAGCAAAAAACAATAACAGAACAAGTTAATGAAAACTATACGATATTACCTCTATGCACATTTCAATGACTTAGTCTTCATCTTCAGAGGGCTTAACACTACTCCCCCTCTCATCATTACTATTGAGAAATTTTAATATATAATTTTCAAAATATATTTTTGTTTACAATAAAAATTAGAAGATTTTTCCTTCTTTTTGCATCTTTAAAATAAATTTTGGTTGATTGTTTTGAACTTACTAAAGCCAAAAAAATAAGCATTTCTAAAAGATATAAAATATGTGTACAATAATAATACGTATGTTACAGCTATGTAATACCGTGAAATACAATGTTTGGATCTGATTAGTAAAATAATGGCACAAAGTTGATCCAACAATCAAAAATGTTACTTTAATAATCATAAGTTACCAAACAACATTTTACTAAACTTTTACTCTATACTTTGTGATATGATTGTAAGGCAGGGGTTGAGAAGTAATGTTTTATTCCCCTACAGGTTAGACCTCCGCCTAAATTATAGCGTTGCTTTGTGCACGAATCCCTGTTCTTACTACAGTTGGGAATGTATTTCGTTCAATTTATACTTTTCCCGAGTCTAAGAAAAAAATTACCAATGTTCTTCGTATGATTCAAACAATCACGTTATCATAAATTCAACATAAACCAGAGATTAAAAAATATGTTTTTTATTAAAATTCCTAATTTAGATTTCTTATATTCTTTACAAATATACATTTCATAATCGAACACGTTTTAAATACACTAACTGCATATTCAATAAAATTATCTTTTAGCCACAATGATCAGACTATAAGTTGAGGTTGAACCAACGTAAGAGTTAATTAATAAATTATTAATGTTTCTAAAAAGTATTTACTTTAAAGTTGAAAATACAGCTTTGATAAAGCGGAAGTTATCTACAATAAGTATCCACAATAAACCTGTAAATCTAATTTGAACGAGCTTAACACTTGTATAATATCTTTAAAACAATAATTAAACAAATTGTTTTCTTCTATACTTTAATTTTAATATTTAAATAAACCAATGAGTTATGTATAATATTATTGTCATATTTTGTTTGTAAGAATCCAATCGAAAACATTTTTGTAGCTATAACTGATATTTAAATTTAAATAAAAATATAACTCCGATTTTGAATAAAATAGAAAACAGTAAAACCTTTGAAACTCAAAACTGTTTTGAAAATGCAGAAAAAATCTGCCAACAACCACATGAGGTAAAATATTGTTCTTTATTTAGTAACTGATAGCTAAACTAAGATTACGAAAACATATAAAGTGTTTCCGAAGACGTGGTTGAAGAAATATTCAAAGTCATTAAATAGAGGAATCTAAAATAAGTTGACAGAGACCAAAACAGGAAAATAATAGCACAAGTCTAATAATATCAGTCTGACAAGCGAAAAAGAAATGAGAACAAAATAAGTAAAGATCATACAAAAACACTGTAATATTGCTAAAGAATTAAAGAATACAAGTGTCAGAGAAATTTATGTTTACGTAACGTACTTTATAAAAATATAAACAGACTATTTATTTATTTTTTTATTTGTGTTTATACACACATAATTTAGAACTTTAGCTATTCATAAATTACAAGCACAAATATTTAGGCCTGCATTACCAGCATTAAAACTGTATTATATATCGACCGAGTTAAACAAATAATAATAAATAATGAATTAAAATGAGTTTATTCAATACGCGTATTTAACCGACAAAATCTAACTTAATCTATAATTTGCTAGTTGTAGTTAAGTGTCACTCAGGATTACTAATTTGTCGCTGAAATGACAAAATGTTATGTGAAGCAAGTGTTGTATTATAACTTATATAAAGAATTAATTTAAAGAAACTACTAGTAATGAAAAACCAATTTCAAATAAAAGTAATAGAAAAATTAAAGTAGAAAGAAGGGCAATAACTAAAAGCGACCAAATGTTACGCAATATTTATTATGGACATGACTATATAGAAATTGTTGAAGAAATGCCCAAGTTAAAAAGTTTGTAACAAAGTGTGTTAGAAAGTTGTTATCTTCGTTTAAAACTTCAAATTCATCTTTACTGTGGTTATGAGGTTATATTGTTTGCCAAAAATATATATTATATAGAACTGAAATAGACAAGGCGTATATAAAAATAATCAGGAATAAATCGCCAACTTATGTTATTATTATTAAATGGTTAGTGAACGAGTCTAAGAACTTACTAATTATTTTTTATTTTTCATATATATAACACATGATTTTGTGAACATTTCATCGATTATTGAGTATTTTGTTTCTTTGGGTGTAGTGTCTATATTTGAGCGTTCTAATTGCTGAAACTATAAAAACGGAAAATTATATTTAAATCGTAACAGTTTGACAGTGAAGTTGGTGAATTTTTACTACTTATACATTCGTGAATGTGTCAAAATAGTGTTCAGTTCAATAACAAGTTGTATGTTCAAGACGGATGCATTGCTATGGAATCCCCCTGGCTTGTTAGATTGGTAATTTGATTTATGAGTTCGCTAAAAGTAAACGCTCTATCTACGAATAAAATATCTATGAAGTATTTCTCACTATTGTGGTGTTATTAAGTGAATGAAATTTTTGCTGTGTTCTATAAAAACGAAAATTTGAAAATCATTTTGTTAATATAACCAATGGATTTCACTCATCACAAAGTTTACCACTGAAATTTAAAATGTTAACACCCATATATTTTGATATGTGAATAAGTTTAGTAAAACCGTCAACTAATGTTTAGTTTCTATGAAAAGCGCACAGACGAAGTAAACATAGTAAATAAATACAGTTTCATAATCGTAAATAATTAATTAATAACTATATACAATAATAATATAAAGTAGGTCTTGCCACAAACATTTAAATTTTGTATAAATACAGGGCATGAATTTCAGGTTAGTTATACTTTGAAAATCACTCGAGCATCACTGAAGATGGCGACGTTAGTCATTAAAACCATTTCAGTAAATAAATGTTTTAGTTGTGACATTTTGTATTTCTCCTGTATTCTACAAATACAAATTTACTGAACTGTAAAATAAATAAGCTATTACTATTCGTATTTGTAGAATATACTCTATTTAAATTTATAAGGTTATGCATAGCATGAGCATAATGGAATATTTAATATAGATTAGTCAAATTAACAATTACATATTTCAAAATAGAACGACAATAAATACAAAGGCGTTTTACCTAGGTACAGTTAGAATATAAAATGTGTAGCTCTATATAATTTTTTTTACATGAGTGCTAAATTTTTTTACAGTTTTACCCTTGTACGTGAATAAAATGGAAATATGTTAGAATTTTCTTTCGACGGTAACACTTTGAATTATGTTGATAAACAGCATAAATAAAATATGATATTTCAAACAATTAAAATACCTATAAAAAAAAATCTGCAAATAATGCAAACAGTAATGAAAGAGTATACGAAATACAAAAGATGAGTCTCTCCTAATTCAAATTTAAGTACTTTACTTCAGATGTTAAAAGCCTATTGTATTCCTCCTTAGACTTAAACAAATAATATTCCTAAACCTCTTAAAATGCGCTCTGTTTCACTGGTTATTATAATGTATTTCCATCCATTATTTCATCAACTTTTATAAATTTAATATTTGCTGTTTCATTCTTACTTGCCCTGAATGTATGTTTCCAAGTAATTATAAACGCAATTATATAAGGAATGTATATAACAACGTTCCGAGTGCGCGAACCACAACATTTGATAATGCCTGAATGAATAGTTGAAACGGCCGTCATGATATAAGATTGACGAAAAAAAGGATTGTACGACAGCTTCCAAGAAAAGGTAATTATCGTTTAAAAGCAATCCAGTTTAGGCTACAGTAAAAAAAATATGGATTTCATTTTTAACTTTAAAATTTAATTTGGCTTCAAATATATATACTAACAGGAAAATTCCACTTCAATTTTCTATTAAACATTTAATGTGTAGTACTTAAGTCCATATTTTGTAAAGGAGTACTTCGATAGTCTGACAAAGCATAATACAAATCAATTGAACTTTCTATAGATTTTCTTAATATATTTGTTTTATATGTTTACTCCCTTTTCCGCAAGTCCATTCGATTTTCGATACCTTGGACTAGCAGTTTTACATCAAAATTTAATTTTTGTCAAAATCTTTAATTCTTGACTACTTAATGGATTATTATCCCAATATAAAATATCTGGCACAATAAATTTTGAAAAAATACTTTTAAACTTGCAAATTATTTCATTTGAGGACTTATTTTTAATAGTTACAATTTCTAACCAATTAGTATTAGAATCAAAAACTAAAATATACCTTATACATTTAAATTCCATTATATCAGTATATAATTAATGCCAATGTCTATCTGCACATGAATGCTGTAACAATGTTTCTTTAGAATTATTATTCTTGAATTTATTACAAACACCACAATAATTTATGCATTTTTCAATATCTTCAGACATTACTGGCCAATAAAGACTTTGTGCAGCTTTTGACTTACATTTTACAATAACGAAATGTGATTTATGGAAAAGTTGTAACATTTCATTCCTCAACCCTAATGCAACAACAATCTTACCAACAAACATAATAATATCACTATCAACATACAAACTTTCTCTGATTTTCCAATAATGTGTACAATCATTACTTAACTTAGACTTAACTGGCCCTATATTTAATAAGTATTTCAAAACCTTACACAAAATTTTGACTTCTTTAATATACTTGGAAAATTTTCATAGGAAAATTAAAGAGCTCTCTCTTTAATTAATATATCATTAACACTTGTATTCAGACGATGTAGAGCAATTTTATTATAAAACTCATTACTAAGTCTTTCATTATCATTCACAAATGCTCTACTAAGTGCATCTTTTACCTGGAAAATACTCTACTACTATATCATATTTTAATAACAGTAGAAACATGTTTTGAAATCCAGGAGATACTTTATATTACTTTATTAATATTATTTTAAATATAGTTACTACACCCAATTTCCATGAGACATTATCTCTATCTAGTTAGTTGTCTCAAAGGTCCTGAGATCTTTGACATTTTAGGTATAAACCTATTTAAATATTTAGCCATTCCCAGAAATCTTAATACAACTTTATTACAATCAGGTGTTTTATATTCTAACATAGCCTTAAAATGTGCATCATCACAAGGAATTCCCTGTTCAGAAAATACATGACCCATCAACTTTATTTTAATAACACTACACTGAAATTAATTTTTAATAAAACGAATACCATTTTCCCTAGTTTTATCAAATACTTTATCAACAGATTTTTTAAGTTCTTCTTCAGAATAAGCAGATACAAATATCATCAAAATCATTTTCTAAATTACCAAATATTTCAACTATTTTTTCTGAATTTTCTCTGGACGTGATGTAAGGCCCATTGCCATTCTTTTAAAGCAATATCTACCAAAAGGTGTATTAAATTAACACAACTTTTGACTATTTTTATCTAATACCATATGAAAAAAACAGACTTAAAATGAAGAACTGCAAAATTCTTCTTATTAGTTTAATGAACAGCAATATCTTCAATTTTGGTGTTATATAATGTTCTCTTCATATATTTATTTAAACATTTTGGATTTATGATTTTTTCCTACAGTGGGCTCATTACATTTACCAATTATATCTTCAGATTGAAATTATTTACATAAAGTTTCTTTTAATGTTTTTAGTATAGAATGGTAGGCCTACTCGTCTAACTGATTCGACAACTGGTACAACATCATCTGAAAGTTTTATAGAAAATGTTCCATTCATTACACCTATTCCCGAAAATAAATCTTAACTTTCATTAATTAAAACACTTTTATTTATATCACTTATATCAATTGAAGTGTATACTCTATCATAACTTTTTATAATTCCTTACTCAATACATGTACTTAAACCTAAAAGTGCCTCTGATTTTACATCAATTACAATAGTGTTTATGTTTTTATTTATAAAGTGTTCTGTTGAACATTTTAAAGTTATTTAAACTATGGGTGGGTTTAATTTGATTTCCCAAAAATCAAAAAAGTTTATTTTTTTAGGCTTACAATCTTTAACGTTTAATCCTAAAGCTGTCAAACATCTTAATGGTAAAATATCCTTTTGTGGGCCTGTATCGATTTTAAACTTAACAAGTTTACCTTCAATTTTTAACAACTTAAACCACATATCTTTTACACCATTTAACTTGTTGGTAGGCTTAGGCCTATTAGTTGACACTTTAACATTACTAACAAAAAATGTTTCAGCTTCACTATCAGAATGTTCAGTTTGCACACAACTTTTTTTCCCTCTACACTGTGCTGCGAAATTATTTAACTTTTAACACTTGTTGCATTTTTTGTTAAAAGCTAGACATTCTCCACATTTGGGTTTTATCCCACATTTTGAACAATTTCTTCCTTGGTTTAGTTTAGTCTAGTAGGATCATATGTATGCTGATGCTGTTCATCGTTTTTTCCTAGGTTAGGTTGATATTTTTTTCGGATGTATACATTTTCTGTTTTCAATACTATCAACTTCTATAACAGGACTGGTTGTACTATGTTGATCTCCTAATTCACTCATTTGACACTTTTTCTGTTCTGATATTTAAAAAATTTCAATAGCTTTTTCTAAAGCTAGATTTTCTTCTTTTAAGATGGCAGCCTGAGCTGCACTATCGTTTGTACCTAGCACTATTTTACCTCTAATCTAATCATTTTATGTGATTCTTTAAAATTACATAACTTCTTTAAAAACTGTTTAAATGACTGTTTTTATTGCTTGGCTAACTTTATTAAATTTAAAGGATTCAAATGAAGGATTAACTAAATTGAATATATCAAATACTTCAATCCCTTCATTACAATAGAATATAATAACATGGCTATTTTTATTTAATCCTCGTTTTTATTCCTTCCAGTGGCCAATAAGATAATCTCAATACGCTTTTTAAATGCTTTAAAAGCCGTCGGAACATCACTTGCAAAGCACATGGGTTTTATTTTATCACCCGATTCCATTGTTTGATATTAGTATTTCTACACGAATACTTTAAAAAAATCCAAAAAATTCACACATACCTGATACCAAGTTTCATTCTTACTAGCCCTGGAAGTCTGTTTCCAAGTAATTATAATCGAAGTTATATAAGTAATATTTTTATTGAATAACTTGACATGATACATCCAAAACAATTCTACGCCTTTGCCAGTACTACTAACTTGATAATACATAATATCCTATAAGTTACACAATACTGCCAACCTGACAATACATATTAAAATATATGTTTCACTTTCCCTTACACTTTTAACATCTGGGTACCAAATAAATTAATAAAATAAACATAAGTAATTATTTTTTTAAACAATATATATATATTTTTTAAAATATTTCAGTTCTTAAGTTGGCAAACGTTTGTTCAAAGTCCAAACAAATTAGACGCACACAGCAGCCTTCCTTCCGTCAGCCGAACCTAACCTATTTATACACGATGGTTTTCGAGTGAACTCATTTACTGACAGTACTCACAGTTTTCCTCGGATTTGCATATTACAACCAACTACAGGGATATTCAAATTTATCTTGCATACCAAAAATTACGCACAAAATTAATTAAACTCGCTTTAAATTATTAAACTCACTGAGCAAAATAAGTGCTTCCTTCTTAGACGACTCAGTCTTGCCAACCTTGAAATAAAATGGGCATTTAAGTGTAGAGCCTAGTTAATTCATTTAAATTTTAAACCGTGGGTTGAAGGGAAAAATTAT
>JAGFPH010005714.1:32514-53263 GCA_018207615.1 Philaenus spumarius
TTTTAATATTTGACGATTCCTGCAGAAGGAATGAAAAAATAAAAACTAAGGAGAAGTTCTGATGATGAAGTTGCGACTTCGAAACTAGTAAGAGACCAAAATTGAAGTCACAAGACAGACCTTTTAAGGTAATCTATTATATTATTATATAAATATACTTTTAAAATATTAAGAAATTATTGGGTTAACGTTCGTATCACTTTTGTTTTAAGTTGCCACAGAGGGAAACATCATTAGTTTTGTCGTGTTCGAGCATAATACATTAATTTGGAATAAGATCTGAGGAACCTATGAAACGAGAATAGCATAAAACCACTAAACTTTTTCTAGTTTGTGCAAAATACGAAAACATCCACATTGGAAATGTATGAGGTTCAAGCAATTTCAACTACAAAGGTTACCATCCGATGTAATACTGCCATTTCGCGTCTCTGAGGAAGTATTTCCAGAGTGATTACGTAGGAAGAAACAGCGATAAATGTTCAATCCGTAGATAAGAAATGAATTACTGATTTGACTTGATAATAGTTAAAAAACCTCCTTCTAAATGAAGATTATGCTAGAATTTTTCTATTGTATTTCGATGGAGGATAGGTGTTCCCATTATCCTCCTATTTAATGAGACCTAATGCAAAAGAACTCTTGATAACATAAGCAGAGTTTTCCATTAACGCTTTAGTCATGGTAAAACAATATTAATTGTACTTTTAAAAACATTGTATAAGTATCCAAGTCACTAATATGATAATATTCTAATACAGTGATTTCGCTACCAATTTTAAACCCATTCACATCTGCACAAAAGGCACTTATATGAACGCGCTGGAGGAATTTGAAATTTATAAAGCTAATAAATACAATAGCAATGCATTACTCAATGACCAATTGCATTTTAAATCAAACTTATTGTATGACTCGGCTATAAAGATCTCCGAGTCTTTGCGACGGAATACCTCGTCTTATCAGTTGTCGCTCGACCGCCCGCCGTAGTAGACGTCTACCGGACAATTTATATGTGTTATGTGTCGTGAGTTGTATGTTGTTGTGTTTTTGTAATGTGAACTTTTAATTTATTTATTAAATAATCTGATGATGAAACATAAGTTTCGAAACGCGTCATTATATAAAAACGCAGACGAAGTCACAAGACGGAAACAATAAGGTAAAAATATTATTAATTGTACTTTTGAAAAGATGTGGTAAACATAGCAACAATTAAATGGCCCAATACATTGCTGAAACTATTAAAACATTAATAGCAATATACAAATAATTAAATAGAACATTCTACAACATGACAACAATTTCAACAACTTTTTCACAGCTTTTCCTTTCAATTCTCTGCGGTTATAAATGTTCAACTTTCATCTAACAATATAAATCATGATTTATCAAACTACTTGTTCACTCCTCAAGCGCTTCATTTTGTCACTGGAACTATTGTATTTATGTTTACGTTTAATGTTTATTAACAATAGGAAGACAATATATAATAATAATATGTATAATATGTTAGTTATAATATAATTTAAATATATTTTTAGTTACAATGTAAATATAATATTAATATTATTAAAAGTAATAATAATATTAATTATAAATATAAAACACATATCGCATAAGATGTGTACATTCAAAAATGAACTACCTTGTTTATTCAATGGTAATAACACAAAATTTCACATACCTGACATGCTAATCTGCTGATCATCAAATTCGCAGACAAATTGTAAATATATAGTTGGGGAATTTTCTCAACCTATCCCACAAACTTTCTGTTGAATGCGTGTTTGCAAGCCATATTTCACACATGAGACCATAGACTATATACTCATGGGATTCGAAACTGGTAATACATGTAGGACGTTAACCTCATGGGAATGGCGATGGTTTGAGTAGATACTATATTCTACTATGTAAGTGAATTTCAAGATACTCATTGATTAAGTAGCATCGCCTGGTTTACATACTCCTTTTACATTATTTAAAAATATCTGTTGCTAAGTAACATTACTTTTATTTTTAAATAAATAAAAACCAACAGTGGCAATGTAAACATTTTTTCTATCATTATTAAATACAATTTTACAATACTTTATGATCCTTATTTATTTACAATAAGGCCTCCTTTATTTACAAAAACTGTTCAAAATGACGACACGGTTGCATAATCTAAACCGATCAATCGTGGATCGCTGAACACGTCCGAAAACTGGACCACCTTCTTCTATTATCGCGGCTGCTTCAACCACTCGAGCTACTACTACTACTTTTTACATTATCACTGTTGGTTTGTATTTATAAAAACAGTCACGTTACTTAGCAACAGATATTTAAACAATGTAAAAGAAGTATTAGCATTGTTTAAATGGAGAAAAGTGGTCATGCATTACGAAAAGAACTAATTTCTCTGTAATTCTTCATCCAATCTTAACGAATAAGGTATCATTAAAAACTACATAAAATGGACAACTTTTATGTATCTTGCATTTTTTTTGTAAACTTAACAGTTTTCGGGGAATTCGACATCAAATATTTTAAATGGCCGCCGTTTAATGATATTTTAGTTTAATTTTAAAAGAAAATAGCTTCTAATAATTAAACATATTTGCAAAATCTCAACGTTGTACCTCAAATCGTTTAGGAGTTATTATTATTTTATTTTTTTTTTTAAACACATACAGACCGACAGACGGAAAACTAGGCACCAGATGTACCCATGTTCCTATAGTGAAATGTGTTTGTCTTGACCTAAGCAATAACGCTATATAACTTTGTTCAGAGAGTTACGTGACATTCTGTATATTGCTAATTTACCTTTGTAATTAAAACCCCCTTATGTTAATAACGTTGTATATAACTAATGCTCTTAAAATAAAAGTGGTTAATAAATAATGAAATCAATGCTTTGCGTTATTTTTTTCAATTAAAATAACTTCTTAATTTTTTTACAAAATGTTATTTTTTAAATTTTAATTCGTATTAATTATTTAAGTTTAAATAATACGTTATTCAACAAATAAAATCAATGAACAATCTGTTTTAAAATATACTAGTACTGTATTATAATGTATGGTAATAGTATATATGCCCAAGTATAAAGTTTAATTAAAATAAGAATTCATAAAGAAATTCGTAAATACAGTAAAAAGGAAAATTTAAGGGAAAAGTTAATTGCTAACTAGTTATGTTAAATATATGATTCATTGGTAGCTTCCACGAATGTGTCATTATAATAATATACAAAAATATTTTAAGTATGTAATAGAACTGGCTAGTACTCATTTTTTCAGATTCATTATATAATAACTGAAAATACCGTGTGCTCCAGTACGGAACATAAAATTAATTTAAATTTGTAAATATGTATATAACAAATTTAAAATTATGTTTTATTCAGATAAATAAATAAGGTAAGTCGTGTCAATATTTATTTAAAATCTTAATGTTTCAGCATATCACTTTAAAGTAAGAGTTTGACTTCAAGTAAGTTGTAATATATAAAAAAAAAATAAGTTCTCAATCCATTACTGCAGCAATTCTGAGACGTATTTTATCAAAATTCTGTTATTCTCGAATATTACTATTGATAGATGAGATTACCATGGCAATAATGTCAACAAATTCTAACTTCTGTTGAAAATCTGATTTCCCATCACATGCAATCTTTTAAACCAAGGCAGTCTCAATATTCTATCAGGAAAAATCCTTTCCGCTATTATTTAATCCAACAGTTCCTACAGTTAATAAGTTGTTTATTGAATATTATTATCATTTTATATATTAAGGCGAAAGTTTTTTATTGAGGAGCATCAGATACATATTACTTACAAGTTGTCTTCAACATATTTAAATCAAAATTAAATATAAAGTTTTTATTTCCAAATACAGATACATGTATGTTTGTAATCAACGACACAGAAAATATTAGCAGCTGAGAATCATGTAGAGGAAGTTAATAATTTAGAAGTCCAAAAATGTCGCCCTGGCTAAAACAGAATCATGTTATACTCTAAAATGAAATTGCAAATTGAAAGCTAAACATTGGAAGACAATGGTGTTTTCTTTTGATTACACGCAAAATGTAGCGTTTCCCCATATTCGAAATAGTTTAGTATTCTTTTGTTGGCGGTTATTTTATTACTTGGGATGAATAACATGAATGATGATAGTGTGGCAATGTATACCACCTATGGTGAGACTGTAGGCAAAAAAAGGAGCTAATGTTGTTATATGTTTAATATTTCATTATTTAGTCAATAGTGATATTACTTCTAGTAATTTAATACTTATAAAAGATGGCTGTTCCAGACGGATTAAGAATTACGTAATGATACATTTTCTATATTGCTTAGTACACGTTCTACAAATATTCAATAATATAAATTATGTATTTAATTTCAGAGTAGACTCTTATGGTAGACATACACTGCCGTCACGTCACGTGAGGTCAATATAAGTCACACTGTCACTTGATTAGTGTGATATAATGCTAAGAAATACACTGCTGTCATACGAACTCAAGTTATTGAGTGTTTTATATTTCCTGAAATTGCATTTTTTACAAGTGATGTTTTTGTAACAACGCCTCAATTATCATTAATATGTATCTTATTTCGTCAATTTATAATTTCAGTCTTCTGTACTAATTGCAGGAAAGTTTTAAAATAATAAAAACTTGTGAACATCATTAATTTATAAAACACCGTAGCACAATTTAGTTTGAATTAATCTTTTAAATAATATAATTTCTAAGTAATACATTATAATAAATTATAATAAAATAAGTAGACGTAATACAACAGGTATAAAATAAATACGGTAATTAATATTATTTAAGTAAAAGTAGGTTTACACTCTGTTTGAAAGTAAAAGTTGTCTGATAATACAAGATTATTTTGCCCCAACTGGATCCTGGGAGTAAATGAGGATTCAGACGTTTTTGATGATTGTCATGTACTTGGGTTTGATATATCACGACAGTTCCTCTTGTAGAATATCTGAAGAAAATAAGTGAGCCTATAAGGTATTGTAAAGTGGTAGAGTATTAATAATGTTAAATAACGTTAGTTATGGTGAATAACTATGATGGAAGCAACTATTTTGCTTGAGCAATTAAAATTCAAAAAGAGCATCATCTCTATCAAAAGGGAATCTAACACCTTAGTTTTCCAAGTAGTTATAGCAATACATGCATTTCCAAAAAACAGCCATGAAATAAGATTACTGACATCTTAAAGATAGCTGAGGAGCCAGCTAACCAGGAAAATAAAGAAACAATTTCTTTGTAAATATTTTAGCCTACATCTTAATCATAAAAAAGGATAAATATTGGAAATACATAGACTTGTTATGTAAGAAAATTTAAAGGACAATTTGTGGAATAATTTGATATAATTAGTTCTTAAAATCTAAAATTAGGAATATATTTATCGTTTAGAGTAATAACAAACAAAAACTAATTTATACATTCATATTATATATATTGGTTAATATACCTAACTTAGAAACAGCTGTAACAAGTAAATAGTTATTTGTGAAATTTGCATAAACCTATAACTAGTAAACAAACAATTAAACAAAAATTAAAACAAACAAAAAGTTATATCATAGGAGAAATTCCTTTTAAAAAACAACTATATTAAAATTCCTCTATTAGTGCATATAATCTAGCAAATACTCATGATGTAGGAAATATAAATGAAACTATTGATAGAAATGTAAGCTAATTATTTAGTTCACTTAGAGTAATTTTATTAATTTATAGTGCTTTTAAAATATGGTTAATCATATCAAAGTTATAATAAGTAACTAAAAAAAAATGTATTCAAAATAAGGTAGATCCTAAATGACTAAGTATAAATATGTAGTAAACACGTTCAAGCAAAAAATGCAAAGCTAATTTCTTTTTTAAAAGTCAACTAATCTAGAAATAAAAAGATATACAAACGAATGTGCATTTTATTCAACTCAAAACTTAAAAATTTTTTAATTGTATGATTCTTGTTTTATCTAGATCATAATACATTGAAAGTTCTCTTGCATCGACTAAGAGGAAATAAATAAGTATTAAACTAACCTTTTCACCCTTTATCCAATTTCCATATTTTTCATTAGAGTTTTTACTCAAGTTGTTAAAGTAATTTAATTGTAAACTTAGGAAGTTAAACTATGACTGAGTGAGCCAGAGTTTGACTAACTAAATTCAATTTAAGAAAAATTCTAAATTTTAGGTAATGTTAAATTTGGTATTTAAAATAGGATGCATTGCAGACGTTGTCTGTTATAATAATAATATAGTAATTGTTTTAACTAAATGTGAAGCAGAGAGACGTTACCACTTTTCATTATATTGAAGTATTGTACTTATTATCAGTAATGTAACCTATTGTGTTTTTATTTTCCATTGAATGCGTTTCAAGTCGTATATTACTCATTGTTTATTTCAAAGTCATCAACTAATTAAAATTAAATCTAAAAATACTGAGGTATAATACAAAAATTTAAAGGCGTTTAAATAAAAAAAAATATATCAACGTGCATTAATTCTTAAAAAAGCAAACTGAACTCCCACTCTGACAACAAAGCAATAAGAATTAAAGCTCGCAGGAACTGCCAGTTTTTAGTGGATACAGATAACAGACAATAATTTACTGTCGTCTCCGTTACCCACAAGGTTTAACGTTGGTGTAAATATTATATGTTTTTATGTTTAAATTTTTTGACGACCTTAAAATAAACGAGTGATAATTTCTGATAGTGGGATTAATGTTCCGGTGCGCGTTAAACGACTAAAGCAGTTAAGTGACGGTTATTAAAGTTATGATACTTTATTATAATTATTTATCCAAATACAGGAAAAACGTATCGCTTTCCAAAAGACATTTAATTTGCAATATTTGTATATTTAAACTATTTGCATCGTTTGTCGTATGAACACATCAATAAACATTTATTGCACCATTTTATACATAAAGGGCCATTAAAGTGGTACAATGAGTGACAGTTTTTATTTCACCCTCAATAATACTGACCTCATTTAGTAATCTTACAAAATCCAGTACAGCACTTAGTAACAAAAGCTCTTGCTGTTGACAGATAATTAATAATCGGTAGGAATTTAATGTTTATCTTTCCTTGTTTTAATAAATAACTTGTTTCTGTAATAACCAAACCTGTAAACTTTTGAAAAACTTATAACAAATTTCTTTCCTGTTGTTAGGACAAACATATATATAACTATTTAAATACAAATGGTTTAAGAAATGTATATATTGTTTAAAAAAATAATTACTTATGTTTATTTTATTAATTTTTTTGGTACCCAGATGTTAAAATTGTAAGGGAAAGTGAAACATATATTTTAATATGTATTGTCAGGTTGGCAGTATTGTGTAACATATAGGATAGTATGTATTATCAAGTTAGTAGTACTGGCAATGGCGTAGAATTGTTTTGGATGTATCATGTCAAGTTATTCAATAAAAATATTACTTATATAATTGCGATTATAATTACTTGGAAACATACTTCCAGGGCTAGTAAGAATGAAACTTGGTATCAGGTATGTGTGAATTGTTTAGATTTTTTTAAATTATTCATGTAGAAATACTAATATCAAACAATGGAATCGAGTGATAAAATAAAACCCACGTGTTTTGCAAGTGATGTTCCAACGGCTTTTAAAGCATTTAAAAAGCGTATTGAGATTATCTTATTGGCCACTGGAAGGAATGAAAACGAGGATTAAATAAAAATAGCCATGTTATTAGATTGTATTGTAATGAAGGGATTGAAGTATTTGATATATTCAATTTAGTTAATCCTTCATTTGAATCTTTTAAATTTAATAAAGTTAGTCAAGCAATAAAAACAGTCATTTAAACAGTTTTTAAAGAAGTTATGTAATTTTAAAGAATCACATAAAATGATTAGATTAGAGATAAAATAGTGCTAGGTACAAACGATAGTGCAGCCCAGGCTGCCATGTTTAAAGAAGAAAATCTAGCTTCAGAAAAAGCTATTGAAATTTGTAAAATATAAGAACAGAAAAAGTGTCAAATGAGTGAATTAAGCCATCAACATAGTACAACCAGTCCTGTTATAGAAGTTGATATTATTGAAAACAGAAAATGTATACATCCGAAAAAAATATCAACCTAACCTAGGAAAAAACGATTAACAGCATCAATATAAATATGAGCCTACTAGACTAAACTAAATCAAGGAAGAAATTGTTAAAAATGTGGGATAAAACCCAAATGTGGAGAAGGTCCAGCTTTAAAAAAAAAAAATGCAGCAAGTGTTAAAAGTTAAATCATTTCGCAGCACAGTGTAGAGGGAAAAAACGTTGTGTGCAAAGTGAACATTCTGATAGTAAAGCTGAAAACTTTTTTGTTATTAATAGGCCTAAGCCTACCAAAAAGTTAAATGGTGTAAAATATATGTGGTTTGAGTTGTTAAAAATTGAAGGTAAACTTGTTAAGTCTAAAATCGATACAGGCCCAAAAAAAATATTTTACCATTAAGATGTTTGACAGCATTAGGATTAAACGTTAAAGATTGTAAGCCTAATAAAATAAACATTCTTCATTATTGGGAAATTAAATTAAACCCCACCCATAGTTTAAATAACTTTAAAATATTCGACAGAACACTTCATAAATAAAAACATAAACACTATTGTAATTGATGTAAAATCAGAGGCACTTTTAGGTTTAAGTACATATATTGAGTAAGGAATTATAAAAAGTTATGATAGAGTATACACTTCAATTGATAAATAAAAGTGTTTTAATTAATGAAAGTTAAGATTTATTTTCGGGAATAGGTGTAACGCCTGGAACATTTTCTATAAAACTTTCAGATGATGTTGTACCAGTTGTCGAATCAGTTAGACGAGTATACCATTCTATACTGAAAGCATTAAAAGAAACTTTATGTAAATAATATCAATCTGAAGATATAATTGGTAAATATAATGAGCCCAATGTAGGAAAAAGTCATAAATCCAAAATGTTTAAATAAATATATGAAGAGAACATTATATAACACTGAAAATTAAAGATATTGCTGTTCATTAAACTAATAAGAAAAATTTTGCAGTTCTTCATTTTAAGTCTGTTTTTTTTTCATATGGTATTAGATAAAAATAGTCAAAAGTTGTGTTAATTTAATACACCTTTTGGTAGATATTACTTTAAAAGAATGGCAATGGTCCTTACATCACCTCCAGAGAAAATTCAGAAAAAAATTGTTGAAATATTTGGTAATTTAGAAATTGTATACCCTTATTTTGATGATATTTGTATCTGCTGATTCTGAAGAAGAACTTAAAAAATCTGTTGAGAAAGTATTTGATAAAACTAGTGAACATAGTATTCGTTTTATTAAAAATTAATTTCAGTGTAGTGTTATTAAAATAAAGTTGATGGGTCATGTATTTTATGAACAGGGAATGTCTTGTGATGATGCACATTTTAAGGCTATGTTAGAATATAAAACACCTGATTGTAATAAAGTTGTATTAAGATTTCTGGGAATGGCTAAATATTTAAATAATTTTATACCTAACCTGTCAAAGATCTCAGGAACTTTGAGACAACTAACTAGATACAGATAATGTCTCATGGAAATTGGGTGTAGTAACTATATTTAAAAAAATATTAATAAATTAATATAAAGTATCTCCTGGATTTCAAAACATGTTTCTACTGTTATTAAAATATGATATAGTAGTAGAGTATTTTCCAGGTAAAAGATGCACTTAGTAGAGCATTTGTGAATGATAATGAAAGACTTAGTAATGAGTTTGATAATACAATTGCTCTACATCGTCTGAATACAAGTGTTAATGATATATTAATTAAAGATAGAGCTATAGGAAAATTTTCCAAGTATACTAAAGAAGTCAACATTTTTTGTAAGGTTTTGAAATACTTATTAAATATAGGGCCAGTTAAGTCTAAGTTAAGTAATGATTGTACACATTATTGGAAAATCAGAGAAAGTTTGTATGTTGATAGTGATATTATTATGTTTGTGGGTAAGATTGTTGTTGCGTTAGAGTTGAGGAATGAAATGTTACAACGTATCCATAAATCACATTTCGTCATTGTAAAATGTCAAAAAGTCAAAGCTACACAAAGTCTTTATTGGTCAGGAATGTCTTAAGATATTGAAAAATGCATAAATTGTTGTAGTGTTTGTAATAAATTCAAGAATAATAATTGTAAAGAAACATTGTTACAGCATTCATGTGCAGATAGACATTGGCAGTTTAAGTATATACTGATATAATGGAATTTAAATGTATAAGGTATATTTTAGTTTTTTATTCTTATACTAATTGGTTAGAAATGATAACTATTAAAAATAAGTCCTCAAATGAAATAATTTGCAAGTTTAAAAGCATTTTTTTCAAAATTTATTGTGCCAGATATTTTTTATTGGGATAATAATCTATTAAGTAGTCATGAATGTAAAGAGTTTGCACAAAAATGAAATTTGTATGTAAAACTGCTAGTCCAAGGTATCGAAAATCGAATGGACTTGCGGAAAAGGGAGTAAACATATAAAACAAATATATTAAGAAAATCTATAGAAAGTTCAGTTGATTTGTATTATGCTTTGTTAGACTATCGAAGTACTCCTTTACAAAATATGGACTTAAGTACTACACATTAAATGTTTAATAGATAATTGTAGTGGAATTTTCCTGTTAGTATATATATTTGAAGCCAAATTAAATTTCAAAGTTAAAAATAAAATCCATTTTTTTTACGGTAGCCTAAACTGGATTGTTTTTAAACGATAATTACCTTTTCTTGGAAGCCGTCGTACAATCCTTTTGTTTTTCGTCAATCGTATATCATGACGGCCGTTTCAACTATTCATTCAGTCATTATCAAATGTTGTGGTTCGCGCACTCGGAACGTTGTTATATACATTCCTTATATAATTGCGTTTATAATTACTTTGAAACATACATTCAGAGCAAGTAAGAATGAAACAGCAAATATTAAATTTAAAAGAGTTGATGAAATAATGGATGGAAATACATTATAATAACCAGTGAAACAGAGCGCATTTTAAGAGGTTCAGGAATATTATTTGTTTAAGTCTAAGGAGGAATACAATAGGCTTTTAACATCTAAAGTAAAGTACTTAAATTTGAATTAGGAGAGACTCATCATTTGTATTTCGTATACTCTTTCATTACAGTTTACATTATTTGCAGAATTTTTTGTATAGGTATTTTAATTCTTTGAAATATCATATTTTATTTATGATGTTTAGCAACATATTTATACATAATTCAAAGTTTTATCGTCGAAAGAAAATTCTAACATATTTCTATTTTATTCACTTACAAGGGTAAAACTATAAACCAAATTAGCACGCATGTAAAAAAATGTATATAGAGCTACACATTTTATATTCTAACTGTACCTAGGTAAAACGCCTTTGTATTTATTGTCGTTCTATTTTGAAATATGTAATTGCTAATCTGACTAGTCTATATTAAATATTCCATTATGCCCATGCTATGCATAACCTTATAAATTTAAATAGATTTTATTCTACAAATACGAATAGTTATAGCTTATTTATTTTACAGTTCCGTAAATTTTTATTTGTAGAATACAGGAGAAATACAAAATGTCACAACTAAAACATTTATTTACTGAAATGGTTTCAATGACTACGTCGCCATCTTCAGTGATGCACGAGTGATTTTCAAAGTATAACTAACCTGAAATTCATGCCCTGTATTTATACAAAATTAAAATGTTTGTGGCAAGACCTACTTTATATTATTATTGTATATAGTTATTAATTAATTATTTACGATTATGAAACTGTATTTATTTACTATGTTTACTACGTCTGTGCACTTTTCATAGAAACTAAACATTAGTTGACGGTTTTACTAAACTTATTCGCATATCAAAATATATGGGTGTTAACATTTTAAATTTCAGTGGTAAACTTTGTGATGAGTGAAATCCATTGGTTATATTAACAAAATGATTTTAAAATTTTCGTTTTTATAGAACACAGCAAAAATGTCATTCACTTAATAACACAACAATAGTGAGAAATAATTCATAGATATTTTATTCGTAGATAAAGCGTTTACTTTTAGCGAGCTCATAAATCAAATTACCAATCTAACAAGCCAGGGGGATTCCATAGCAATGCATCCGTCTTGAACATACAACTTGTTATTGAACTGAACACTATTTTGACACATTCACGAATGTTTAAGTAGTAAAAATTCACCAACTTCATTGTCAAAATGTTACGATTAAAATATTTAGAACGCTCAAATATAGACACTACATCCAAAGAAACTAAATACTCAATACTCAATGAAATGTTCACAAAATCATGTGTTATATATATATGAAAAATAAAAAATAATTAGTAAGTTCTTAGACTCGTTCACTAACCATTTAATAATAATACCATAAGTTGGTGACTTATTCCTGAATATTTTGATATACGCCTTGTCTATTTCAGTTCTATATAATATATATTTTTGGCAAACAATATAACCTCATAACCTCAGTAAAGATGAAATTTGAAGTTGTATACGAAGATAACAACTTTCTAACAAACATTTACAACTGTTGATTGTTTTACTAGCGTTGTTGCCGAACTTTGTAAGTGGGTTTTTGTTACAAACTTTATAACTTGGGCAATGGGCCAACAATTTCTATATAGTCATGTCAATAATAAATATTGCATAACATTTGTTCGAATTTAGTTAATTTACTTCTTTCTACTTTAATTATTCTATTACTTTTATTTGAATTTAGTTTTACATTACTAGTTGTTTCTTTAAATTAATTCTTTATATAAGTTATAATACAACACTTGCTTCACATAACATTTTGTCATTTCAGCGACAAAGTAGTAATCCTGAGTGACTCTTAACTACAACTAGCAAATTATAGATTAAGTTAGATTTTGAATAAACTCATTTTAATTCATCATTTGTTATTATTTGTATAACTCGGTAGATATATAATACAATTTTAATACTGGTAATCAGGCCTAAATATTTGTGCTTGTAATTTATGAAGTTCAAAATTATGTGTGTATAAACGCAAATAAAAAAATTAATAAATGGTCTGTTTATATATTTATAAAGTACGTTACGCAAACATAAATTTCTCTGACACTTGTATTCTTTAATTCTTTAGCAATATTACAGTGTTTTTGTTTGATCTTTACTTATTTTGTTCTCATTTCTTTTTCGTTAGTCAGACTGATATTATCAGACCTGTGCTATTATTTTCCTGTTTTGGTCTCTGTCAACTTATTTTAGATTCCTCTATTTAATGACTTTGATTATTTCTTCAACCACGTCTTCGGAAACACTTTATTTGTTTTCGTAATATTAGTTTAACTATCCGTTACTATTTCAAAAGAACAATATTTTACCTCATGTGGTTGTTGGTAGCTTTTTTCTGCATTTTCAAAACACTTTTGAGCTTCAAAGGTTTTACTGTTTTCTATTTTATTCAAAATCGGAGTTATATTTTTATTTAAATTTAAATATCAGTTATAGCTACAAAAATGTTTTCGTTTGGATTCTTACAAACAAACTCATAACATAACATAAACATAACTCATTGGTTTATTTAAATAATAAAATTAAAGTATAGAAGAAAACAATTTGTTTCATTATTGTTTAAAAGATATTATACAAGTGTTAAGCTCGTTCAAATTAGATTTACCGGTTTATTGTGGATACTTATTGTAGATAACTTCCGCTTTATCAAAGCTGTATTTTCAACTTTAAAGTAAATACTTTTTAGAAACATTAATAATTTATTAACTAACTCTTACGTTGGTTCAACCTCAACTTATAGTCTGATCATTGTGGCTAAAAGATAATTTTATTGAATATGCAGTTAGTGTATTTAAAACGTGTTCGATTGTGAAATGTATATTTATAAAGAATATAAGAAATCTAAATTAGGAATTTTAATAAAAACCATATTTTTTAATCTCTGGTTTATGTTGCATTTATGATAACGTGATTGTTTGAATCATACGAAGAACATTGGTAATTTTTTTCTTAGACTCGGGAAAAGTATAAATTGAACGAAATACATTCCCAACTGTAGTAAGAACTGGGATTCGTGCACAAAGCAACACTATAATTTAGGCGGAGGTCTAACCTGTAGGGGAATAAAACATTACTTCTCAACCCCTGCCTTACAATCATACCACAAAGTATAGAGTAAAAGTTTAGTAAAATGTTGTTTGGTAACTTATGATTATTAAAGTAACATTTTTGATTGTTGGATCAACTTTGTGCCATTATTTTACTAATCAGATCCAAACATTGTATTTCACGGTATTACATAGCTGTAACATACGTATTATTATTGTACACATATTTTATATCTTTTAGAAATGCTTATTTTTTTGGCTTTAGTAAGTTCAAAACAATCAACCAAAATTTATTTTAAAGATGCAAAAAGAAGGAAAAATCTTGTAATTTTGATTGTAAACAAAAATATATTTTGAAAATTATATATTAAAATTTTTCAATAGTAATGATGAGAGGGGGAGTAGTGTTAAGCCCTCTGAAGATGAAGACTAAGTCATTGAAATGTGCATAGAGGTAATACCCGTATAGTTTTCATAAACTTGTTGTGTTATTGTTTTTTGCTCTTTCTATTTTGTGGTTCGAGGTTTCATTCAATCAGTGTGAAAATGTTGCCACGTGCTCTTCAAATCAACCTTTGTAATTTAATTAGCGAAATTAATATTTTATATTTGTAGTAATAAAAATGTAAATAGTGTTGTTTACTCTTCTAAATAAAATTATCGATACATGAAAATAATAGATTTAATGATTAATACTACAAAAATTTAGTATTTATTTAATAATACCAACGTGTAAAAACACAATAAAATACCATTGCTATTTATAATTTATTTCTAATCAAATCGATTATTTTTAGTTTTTTCAATTAAATTAAAATATGCAATGAATGTATTACATCGTAAAATAATACTTAGATTTTTATAATCAGTAATCAGTTCATGAATATCATGCTAGCAAGGCTATTTTTATGGTTTCAATATCGTTATATTAATGATATTATTATAATCTTAAGCTTTATAATAATGTTTGGATAACTTAAACTTCTGCAGAAATTAAAGTAATATATAATGCCATTAGAAGTTAAACAAACAAACATAAATATAATGATAGTTCATAAAATAATTACTAATATATGATATGATTTTATTTTTCATTTTTTTCTGTTTTATATTTATTTTTTTAGTTTGCATTTTTAATAAGCCTCCATATTAATACGCATTTGTATTGTTATTGAATTTAAAATCTTGTGGCTATTAACAAATTTGTGTTCGTTAATAATCTATTTAAATTAGGTCAAAGCCATAAATCATATTCTTTATGATTGCAATATCATGCAATTTAGTGTGTTATTTTGATTGCCACATAAGAGAAATACTATCATCAAAACGTTAAGTGTTAATCACAAACCAATCCAGCTTTGTATATTATCTTGTGGTAGTGTATTGTATGTAATAAATTGTTCCTAAGTTGTTATATTTTTGATTAATATTTTTGTCTTCACTATTAAATGATACTTTAAGAATAACACCTCTAATGTAAGCCCGTAGGCCTACTGAGGACCAAACATTTCTTCTTTCGGAATTTTAAATTAGTTCTATTTCATACTTTGATGCATTGAGTAGGTATTTACCCAATTATAAAATGTATCCAAGTTTTATTTTTAATATTTATTAGTGAGAAAGAGGTACTTATAAAAAATATATCTTTTTTTAGAAAGTAAAATGAATTCCACTTTTACAAATAATGGTTAATTTAATATAGAAAGTTAACATATTTATTTTTAAAATATTGCTAGGTATAGATATTTGCCATTATTTTGTATGTAACAATATGAATTTTTGTAATGTGTCAAACCATACTACCTATTAATAGTTGACCGTATTAACGATTTAAGATATATTTGTCAGATTTATTGTACTGTTATTTTACTTCAAATATATATATACATAGTGTATAGTGAAATATTTTCTAAAATTAAATAACTAATAGCAGCGTTACAAGTTGTATACACCATCTTAATATAATCCCATTCTTATTATTTTAACATCTGTGTCGTCTTCTTAATTAAAACACTCAAGACATTTAAAGGGTATTGAAGTAAATATAAATCAATACTGTTTAAATCAATCTATTATGTCAAAGTATAACTTGGAATATTTTATAACTATAACAGCAAAATAAATGCCTCCAGGGACCTTCGTTTATACAAATTATTAAAGTGCTTCTCTCAAATCCTAGTATGTGCATTATTATTTAATAAAAACATCACTTTCCAACCCTAGAGGTGGCATGGTTAAAGCTAAAATTGAAAAGCCTGTTTATAGCGTTTTGCAACCATATTTTAAAAAAATTCGCCAAAAATAGTAAATGAAACCTAATCCAAAAGTGTTTAATAGCTTTTTTGTAGAAGAAACTTCAAAGAATTCAAATAAGCCACTAACAATTAGTTTCTTTTGAAATTGTAAAAGTTAATAGCTTAGAAAGCAAAAAATGTTCAGAAACGGAAGAAAAAAACAACTTTATGCCTACATAAAAAATAGTAAAACATTTTTGTAATTTTTTTCAAAATACACAAAAGTTTTATAATTTAGTTCTAAATAGAAATATGTAAAAAATATATTTCAATTTCACAAATTTTTAGTTCAAAATAACATTTTGAACGTTTTTACTACATAACCTGCAAATCTTGACTAATTTCAAAGTGACTAGCCTAGGCCAAGACATTTTTTACTTCAAACAATTTTTTTTATACCAAAAATTCGAGAATGAAATGTAGAATCGAATAGAATTCTACCCAATTACAAATAACTTTACATTTTGTAATGAAAATTCAAAAACCTCAAATCGGCAATTTAACCTAAAACTTATTTCTATATGCTATGTTATTTATACACTTGCCGTTTTATTACAACACCGTTATAAGCCTAATTTCACTCAAACACAATCTACACTTATTTATTTATAACTAAAACACAATATAACACTATTTTATAAACTGTAATAACCATAAAATAACACAAAACAAATGTTATAACTGAAGTCAACTAGACGGGTGACGTTCTCTGAATTCTGTTCATTTGTAAAGCTTTGTTACACCAACCTATGAAATCTAAATGTATTGAATTGGGCATAGATAAAAACTGTGAAGTTTTCTTTTTAAAACCATATATTGTACATTTTAGGGATATATCGAATAAGACTGTAAGAATCGATTCTAAACAGGCTTGCGTATTGGCCAAGTCTATGACCAATTACAAGCTTGTACCGTATATCCTGTAGAACAGCTGTTTTCAGAGTAACATGTGATTTGAAGACACAGTTTGAAACAGAATCGTCTGCTAAATTCAATGCGGTTATGATCTTCTTCATAAATGACTTCTGTGAGGAGTTACAGACCGTTGAATATGAGATAAAGTCTTGACAGTATACGGGGTTCATTGACGCGTGAATCACAGGTGATTTAGGTACTACAATTTTGAAACAGTGATTACGTATGTAAATATCTGTTCTACAAAAAAGTTGTAAATACAAAAATTATAGTTTAATTCATTAGCTTTCCAACGGTACCGGTTTTATTACGATTAAATCATTTTAAGTGGATATAATTATCGATTATGCAAATTCTCGTTAAGGTTCGAGCGGGTTGCGTTGCCCCTGAGAGACTGCAGTCAAAACTGCAGTCTGCCACTTAGAGAGGAACTATATTAAACACGCATCGTCAATTAAAAAACCTATACGCTGTAAGTGTTTAAGCCTTGGTGAATCTACTAATAATATTGAACATAAAATCCACTTTAAAACGACTTTATAATCTTTGTCTTTTTTTATTCTAAATTTATTGTTTAGCTAATCACATTTATGAAAGTACACGTTTACATTTATACAATTTAAAACTTATTGTGTATCTCAAACTTTCTTGGTCGAATCTAGATTAACAGGGCCAAGATTAAAAACACAATAAGATTAATTAAACATACATTATAATATGTTTTGTTTATATTGAAATCTAAAGTACAATTTGTCGGAATCCTGCTTAGAATTTGTGGATTGAAAATTATTTTCAAATATGTTAAGTTAAATATTAAATTTTTAATCAATTTAAAATACCTTTGAGCAAGTAATAAATTGAAACTAAACATAAATCCAAAGTATATTTTTATAGTTTAAGTAATACTGTATTATTAAATTTAAGAAACTTTAAGAACAAAAGACACATTATGTGAATCCTAAAAGATAAAGTAAATACCATAAGGATCAGTCATTAAAATCTTTTAAGAAATTTCAGTTAGGCCTATTTGACTGATCAGTTAATGCAACGGATACACTACAGCCGGATTCTGGACTGACGCTGCCGTTCGCGAGCATCTAGAGGAAAGTAGTTTCTCAGAGACATCTACTCTTCCAGGTGTCTTTAAAGTCCAACCCCCCTTTTTAACTTTTGTGTTTGTTAAAACAAACAAATATCCTTTGGGTAACGATATTAACTTAGTCCAAAGTATCTTTTGAAGCAATCGGAAATGTTGAGTGTCCCCTAAAAATGGGGAATTTTGGGGCTAACTCAAAATTATTAAATGGGAAGTATGGTCATGTGATACCTCATTTTAAAGCTATATTTAAGACTAGGAAAATGACATAAAGAAAATAAAAATCAGACCACCCAAAACAAAATGGCGGATCCAAACGTGTTGAAATAAATCGACATAAAGTTGCTAATATATCGAAAAGGAGGAGTTTTTAGAAACAATTTCAAGGGACAAAAAATGTTTATTTCAAAGTGCTTGACCTAAAAAATTGCTTTAAAATTGATTTCGTAATTTTATTTTTTACAAAAATTTTTGAGATGTAGGATTTGACTTAAAATTTACGAAATCAATTTGGAAGCAATATTTTAGGTCAATCACTTTGAAATAAAAGTTTTTTGTCTTTTGAAATTTGTTCTAAAAACTCTTCCATTTCGAGATATTAGCAACTTTATGTCGATTTATTTCAACACGTTTAGGGTCGTCATTTTGTTTTGGGTGGTCCGATTGTTATTTTCTTTGTGTCATTTTTCTAGTCTTAAATAGACCTTTAAAATGAGGTACCACATGACCATACTTCCCATTTTAAAATTTTGAGTTGCCCCAAAATCCCCCATTTTTAGTAGACACTAAAAATTTCTGATTGCTTTAAAAGATACTTTGGGCTAAGTTAGTATCGTTCCCCAAAGGATAATTGTTTGTTTTAATGAACACAAAAATTAAAGGGGAAGGGACTTTTAAGACACCTGGTATACGTTTTTAAATGTCCTGTGTAAGTTAAAAAATGCCCATTAGGCAATTTTTAAAAATCGTAGAAGATTATTATGTAGAAAGTTATATTCAAATAAAGTTTCACGTACAGGAGTTAAACGAATTTGAGACCAACACGACGAATGAAGATTTTTTGTATATGATAATTTTGTATAAAATTAAAAGAAAATTTGAATAATTTAAAGTAAATTTGAATATTTTAAAGAATATTTTATGGTGAAAATTTCAACATTACATTATCTTCTTGACATCGTGAAAGAAGATTTAAACATTGAACTAAATGTTAAATTATAAGATTTAAAACAGTATAGTACATCCAGAAAGTGAATGGGTAGTGTAAAGAAGAGTCTTAGTCGGAAAAGAAAAGTTATAAAATAACAAATAGGTAGATTCTCATCTGTACATGGAAGTCTACGGCCTTGTAAGGTACTTTTGTAGTGGAGTGGAAGGAAAAGACGTAATGTAACTCATGTCTCCCGTCTTATATATCAAATATTAAGGAATGAGGGTTTTTGATCTTGCCTCAGTATACGGCCTTAAAAATATGTTTGGTCGTCAAAACTGTTATTAGGTTCATATTGAACTGTATAGGTTTTTATTACAGTAAAAATAACCTAGTTTTTGTGCATCTTACTAGTTAAACAATAAAACTATTTAAATGTTTTAGTTAATTAAGTTCATATAAAAAATATTATACTAAATGTAATTATTTATTTAAATCCAATATCACTGTGGAATGTTATGATCTTAATTTTTCAATATAGTAAAGATGAAAGGCAGCAGTTTGAACAGTTAAGTTATCTCTCTTCTTAAGTTATATTTATAGTGTTATAGTAGAATGTATAGTGAACAATTTAGCTTTTGGAAGTTAGTAATTAATTGTAATTTTGCCGTAAAAATTATTTAGATATTTCAAAATATGTGTTTTGTTACAAAACTATACAAAATAATACTTAAATAAATACCACACAATGTAGTTAAACTGTATTAAGTAACATAACCGTGAACATTTCAGCTGTTTATGTAATTTAAATAATACATTTGTTTGTTTGGTATCATATTTGTAAACATTTGTTATAGTAATTAAAGTAAAATGTTGTATTATATGATAATACTAGCTGACCCGTACGGCGTTGCACGTGGTGGTTGGTATTTTCAGTCTTTTTAACGTAATTGTATTCTTTTTAAGTGTTCAGTCAGTGAGTGGAAATTGTCTTATATATATATAGATCTCAAATAATAAAAGCACTATTGTCATAATAATAAAAGATCTGAAATTATGATTTTAGTAACTTTGATCCCCCCCAAACCCCTCCTAAAATTTCGA
>JAGFPH010005714.1:63263-91733 GCA_018207615.1 Philaenus spumarius
GGGGTTGGCGTGCGGAGCACGCAGGGGTCTCCCCTAGTAATATTATAAATAGTAATGTCGTGCTGATAGGTGTAATATTTAATGTTTAAGGCGGTATAGCTCCTGGGCGTTGTTTATAAGAAGCGTTACTGATCCATTTATATACCTTTGTATAAGACGAGAATTTCATATAAATCTATTTTGTTTTATAAAAAAATCATACAAACCAAATTTTTATTGACTATAGTAAAACAAATGATTTTTAAAAGAAAGAAATTCGGTTGTAATTTTGGTATTTTGTGCATACTTATATATTTTTATTTTATAATTATTTGTGTTTTTAGTTTCTTTGTTTATTTAAAAAAAATTACAACAACATTCCAATTAATTTAACATTTATTTCAAATGTTTAATTTAATTTTCAGTATCACCAACAACTATGAGATTTTAATAAAAGCAATAAAGCAATGACAATTTCAATTCTTATTATGATTTGAAACTGTCACTGCGACTCAAAATGGGGACTATGACTTTTTAGTTATCTTGAACTAAAGATTTAATCGATTTATTTAAGAAATTACCCACGCTTGAGCTATCATAAATAAGTGGCAGTCCTGTGGGGTTGTTTAATACTAGGATTACTAAATCTTTTACTAACTTTCATGTAAGGCGATGAGAACTAATCATTTTGTGGAATCGAATAAAAACCTGGGCAAGTGCTTATCTAGGTTTTAAAATACAAGTCAGTACCTCTATTACTTACTTAACAATTTATTAGAAACTCTTTGAAAATTAAAAATGTAACTCAAAAATGTGTAAAAACATTTAATTTATAAACAAAATACGATTATTTCCCTTATGAAATTTACATGCCCTAAAGGAACCACAATTTTATCTTTAAAAACTAATGAATTAAAAAAAACTAACCCTGTTTATATATATATATAAGATTTGTAAAACACCAGTACATACGAGTATTTTAACTCTAAATACTTAATCAGTTGGTCCAATCTTGGTTGGCAGAAATGTAAATTAGCTTCGTATACTTGGATAAATTAAATTACAATAAAACGGTTAAATGGAAATACCGCCCATTCATCAATAAATTCACATGGATAAATAGCGTTTTTAATGTATATATATATTCAAGTAATTTTATACGAGGTTTCCAAGTAACACAAAACTTTATTAATAGCGAATTTCCACTGTAAAGATGAGCAATTTTGCATTGACTCTAATGGTGAGACTTTAGGTCCGGAGTAGTACATGAGATCCGTTCATGTTAGTCAGAACAAGTTTAGGGGTGATATATATATAACACCATATATAACGTGTCATATATTTGTATATATGTGTTCGAACGCTAACGGTTGCATTTTAAGTCCGATTTTGTTCAAATTTTGTACTGGTTGTCTACGTTACTGGAACAAGTTTGTCAATCAAATTAAACAAACGGAAGCACGTTTTTTTTTTTGACCGGAAGTAATTATTTGTTTCGATTTTTCGTATTATAACCTAAACGTTTTTGAAGTTCTATCTAAAACAATAAATTATGATATTGTTCTGCACATTTTGCTTCATTACATGACATCGTTTAGTTCCCCCAAAAACTATCAAAACATAGAATACCTCTGGGCACTCTTGTACGTTTCTGTGCGGTGATGCCATCTATTGACCAATATATTGAAACTTATGCTTATAATTATCTAGACAAGGCTGTGTTATAGTAGGATTTGAGTGAATAGTTTACTATCAGAAATAAAACAGTTTTGGTGATGCTATGTAAAAATTACAGATGTCCCATACGAAAGAGGGAATCAAGGTGACAAGATTTTGATCCACAAAAAAACTTCCTATGGACTACAATTAAGTTAGTATTAAAATATGAATAAAGAGAGCCAAAATAAACCAGAGCATTACTGTCATGCGGATATCAAAAGAGCGGCACAACAATCTCTAGTTTCGTAAAAATAGATCATATAATTATGGAAACCCATTTAGTAAGAGAAACCTACTTTCTGGGACCGTGTACATAATACGCTGAGAGTAATATCGTCGTACCACAGTCGGAAAGTGATGCAGCTCTGGTTTTAGATTACTTGTCGTCCATAAATCTTCTTTTGAAAGGAAGGACAGAGCTGTATTACGAACTCAAAGTTACAGATTCATCCTAACAACAGCAGAAGATCGCAATCATAAAAAAACAGGAGGCCAGGAAGAGGATAATACAGAGGTGGTGAGTCTGCTGGGAAAGCGAGATTTGCGGAAGATGGAAATATACCGCTGTCCAGGATCTAGGGAAGTGAATGAGAATAGGGATTGGAGAAGAGGAAATATCTGGCCCAGTCTCTAATTGGACACGGATGCTTCTCGTATTAACTCTACAGGCTTAAGAGAGCAGAACATTTTCCCAGTAATAACTGCTGTCAAGATGGAGGCTGTTATATTGTAAAATGTGGAGGAAAATAAGAGATGACTTAGAATAAATCCTAGGCAAACATATCACTATAGCTATCCAAATGGTGATAAATAATGGAAAATGGGACCCTATAGAAAAACTATCACATGCATTATTTCTCAAGGCAATGTTTTTGTCGGTACGCCATAACTTCCTTAATACATCATCAAATTACATGAATGAGGCAACATTTTAAAGCTTTCCTTAACCGCTACACCGGAAAAATATTCAAAATACAATTATACAAAAAAAGAAAAAAAAGAAACAAAGAATCCAAAAGTAAAAGTGATGTAAGATCAAGTAAGTTGTAGGGATATTTTCCTGGCGTTGGCAACACTGATGATAACAATACCCAGCTGGAGAGCTGCCGCTACACCATTACATTGCTATTTTTAATTAATTGTATATTTAGTATCGTATAGTATAGTGTAATTTAATAAAGCGGGATTTAAGTAAGTTAGAATGCGAATGCTTCGCACTGGTCAGTTAGTTTAAGCTGGTTTCTCAATAAATTCAGACGCAGTTAAAAATCTGAAAGGAAATCGTATACCAAGACGAAATGCAGACATGTGATCCCTTGGTGCAGCATAGTGAAAAAAACAAGGAGAAGGTTTTCAGAGACACCCGTTTAGGCTGAACTGAAGGACTCAAGATAATGCGCCCAAACCTCAACCTATGGTTGGCGTCCGTTGTAAAAGCATTTCCCATGGTTCTGAAACAAATTCCAAATTAGTATGTAGGATGCATCATCTTAGAACGTAGATGACTGAAGTAGAAAATTGAAAGTTGTCGCCACCAACGTAATAAATATGTTTCACCATTCATGGAAGGAATTCATCAGTCATATGGTAGAACGGAATGCTCCGGGTGCATTACGAAGTCCATTATTTTACAGTTTGTTAATTATTCCTAAAACTGTCGATCTTGCAGAACCATTGTATTACAAACAATTATAGAAGGTATCATGGCTTTATAATGTTTAAGCCTTCAATTTGTATTATCTCGAATTGCTTACAACTAGTTGTAAGCAAATCCATTTAGTGTTGTTTTAAAAACCATAAATATGGATTCTATGGAACCTTCTCATCCAAAATGAAACCTAGACATTTATCATATACGTAACTGAAAGTTCAATTCCATTTAATTGCAGACATCGAAAAAGAGTTTGTCTTCGTTTAACAAATGCTACGATCTTAGTTGACCGAGCGTAAGCGAGGTCTCCGTTTTAACTCGACCGTTCGGCATTTCGTCTGTGTCTGTGTGTCTGTCTCACGATTACGGCCAAACGCTTTAACCGATTTTGATGATTTTTTGCATGAATGTTCCTTATTTCTAGGCCGAGCCATGTATATATAAGGTTTTTTTCAATTTTTCATTTTTAACCCCTTAAATTAAATAAAAATGGCGGCCGGACCGTTTCTCTCAGTGGAAGCATTTTTCCAAAGCCAGTTTGTGGCTTAACCGTAAGTCGAATTTAAAAACTAATAATATTTTGTCTAATCAAATTAAATTTTAAACAAAATTGTATTCTTGATTTTTTTCCGTATCTCTAACGGTAAGCTCACAAAATGGCCGTAAACTTTGAATTTGTTAAAAATCCTCCAAGTTTTTATATTTCAACCATGTTTTTATACGTTTATTCTAAACCAATTCGAAAGTGTTCCATAGCTTTTTTGTAGATAAAGGTTTAAAGAATTCATATATGCCAGTAAAAAAAATTATTGAAGTAAAATTAAGAATGTTATTAGCTCAAGAAACAATCACGTTCAGTAACGAAAGGAAAATGTTTAACTTTAGGCCTACATAAAAAGTAGTAAAAATTTTTGTAATTTTATTCATAAATGTAAAAAAGTTTCGTAATTTAGTTCTTAATAGAATTGTATACAAATATTTATCAATTTCAAATTTCTTATTTTGAAAACACCAGTTTTTATGTTCCTACTACAAGACTGCTAACAAAACTAGTCCTGTTTTGAATAGTAATTTAGGAATATATCATTTGCCCAAAAATGACATATTATTATAAGAAAGTGTAGAGGATAAATCAAAGAATTGAACTGTATACCTGTAAATTATCATTGTAAATTTCATAAAAGTATTTGACTTAGCTTTACTTGTATTACAAAATGAGAATAAACAAATGAAACCTCGCGGCGATAAAGGACATACAAAAAATGACTGTAGGACAAAGTGGGAAGTGTTGCTACATGGGTTGAGATCACTAACAAGACGTTTTAACATCGTTTTTTTTCATTATTTCTAATATTGGAATATGATATGGAACTTAAGTTAACTTATGATACATTGTTAAGTTTGAGTTATTTAAGTATGTAAATATTTAATTGTATGTTGTCCCTCTATAACGCGATATTTTTAGCTATCTTACGCATTATTAACCTAAATAAAACACAATGCCTCTAAAAGAAAATCTTTAGCAGTTAAAGCTCAAGAAAAGAAATAAAAATGGGAACTAAAACTAACGGAATCGAGGGAATTCCGTTACTTCCTTACTGGCACACTATTTTTAAACTAAGCTCAAAACCACATTTGTTATTTCAACGAGCGAGGTCTACTGCTCACAGAACTACTAGTATTCACATTTGAGAACTTAAAGTAAAGTTGTGATTTTTGTTTAACATTGCATTTTTTTATTGCCAACTGCAGTTATTGTCATATTGAGGGTAGCTACTATGTGGCTAAACCTTCGACAAACAAAGAACATATTATTGTGTTTTTACAATGCTGTTCGTGAATTAGAGAATACGGTTACACTGAAAAAGCTATACTGAGGTATTCTATTTTCCAGAAGAAAACGTCGGAGTATAGTTTTCCTAAAAGTAGGCCTACTCTGAAATGATTTTTGTGCAGGACGTTTTTAACAGAATGCTAATAGATTACCACTGACTCTGTAGATTGTAGTGCATTTATTGCATCTCTCAGTCATGCCATTAAAAATGGAAAAAAATAAAATAAAAAACACTAAACAATTAATTTAATCAAAATATGACTTGAGAAAAAAGACTTTGGATTGCTGACTCTAATAGAATTATTTTATCTATGGACGATCAACATTATATGAAACTACACTGACCTGAGCATGATAAACTAAGGTTTTCTAGAAACAGTCTAGACGTACGATAGTAATTTTCTCCAAAGCATTTAAAAAGTGAAATTCATTAAAAGTACTGCATTTTACGTTACTAGTATGTTCATATTACCTATATTCCAAGCCCTACAATATTGAATATGCACATTTTATATTACTTAAATTTAATTATTAGTTAGACCAAATGGTATGCATTTTTTTTTTATATATTGAACGTTTTACATAGGAACTGAGATTTTGCTTGAGAAACTTTATGAAAACCTAAGAGATTCTTTACTAAACCTATTTTTTTTAAGAAAGGTTGATTGATTCGCTAAAAATATTTATTTTAAAACATTTTTCGAATAATCATAAACCATAAATATACTTAAAAAAATTTGGGTTTTTCAGTGATGACAAAATAAAATCTTGTTATGCATTCTTCATAATTAATTTATGATATCAGTAACTCTAAATAAAGGCTTTTAAATAATTTATGTACAATTCGTTTAAAATTGTAATGTATTTTTAAATATTGTAAAATGCCAAAAATAATAAAGTGAAAATATCGCAAATTACAAGTAGATTTTGTATTGTATTTTTAGAATATTAAACTTGTTTTATTCCGTGAGTCTCGTATGGATGTAGCAGACACAGTTGCATGTTTAATATTATATGCGTACGTCTAGTAATGCCTTTATTAAATATTGCTACACATGAAGGATTAGCGTGCATCACTTTAATCAGCCATGTTTCGCAGTCGATGCTTTAATGTAGCTGCTTTATACGGCTATACATTATTCAATTATGTAGTTTGACTAATGCAATGGAGTCACTGATTTGTTCTTTACAGATAAAATATATATTTTTGCATGTATTATTCTATTACACATAATAAAGGAACTTTTAACAACATGTAAAATATTTGTACTACAATCAAATAAAGTAAAATGTATAAACATGTTGTGTTACTACCTATAATTGTACACTGTAATGCGAAAGTATCTACATTGTTTCATATAATTAATCCTAAAATGTTTAAACATTTAATTGATCCTTAATCACTACACATTTTTAATATTAATTATAGCATTTGTTGGAACAAAATATATTTTTCCAATGGCAATATCATCTCATATAGTTTGTACGGATTTATACAATTATATATTATGCTTGTTAAACATGTTTGAAATATGTCTCTTTATGAACTACAACCCTCATATTGACAAATCGTAAATAAAAGCGACGGATGCATTTTTCTTACTTAATTAACATAAGCATTAATCAACGTTTTATGTATTGTTAATTTGGTCTTTGAATATTGTTCTAGTTGTAATGTTATTATTTTTTTTATTTATGCGTTGATAATAGAGAAAAGGTTGTGAGAGAAACTTATTTGCTGTTTGAGATAGTGGGAAAGATCTAGTTATTAGATTTTATCTTTAAATAATTTATCTTAAAACAAGTATTATGTTCTCAAGTAAAACTTAAGCATACTGCTGGTATTAATTAGTTAAATCAAATTAATACAAAATTGTTATGGTATTTCATTACAAATTGAAAGTATTATTTATAAATACTGTTAACGGTTTAGTCTCTTTTGTAAAGATAGGTGGAGTCAAAAGGAACCACCTACTCGCGTTGTGTAAGAATATCTAAAATTCTAACTAACTGGAAATGTTTTATATTTTAGTTATATCTGCTCACAATAAAAGTAAAAAACAAAACAAGTTTGTTGAAAAATAAGAGACTTTAAAATATATTGCGATGTTCCTAAATCTTACAGTTATATAGGTCTATAAATAATGATAATGTAAGTTGGCTACTTTAAATGTTACCTATACGGAGCAAGATATAATTATTACAAAGTTTAATAAAACAAACAAGAAAAACATTTTTGTATGGAACTCATCCGTAGTATGAAAATATATTTTCATTCATGACGAAACTCTATTAATATGGGAGTTTCCTCCAATCCTGGAATCAAGCCTCCATTATTTAAAAATAATAGTGGAACCAAAAATATTAGCGAAAAATTACGAACAAGAATTTTCGTTTTGTGATGCTGTGTACCATGTTAGAAATTCGTACATTCTATTATCTGTTCCCCATCACCAATGTGTAATTATTTATACCGCTAATGCTTCTGTTTTAGTCGTGATTAATATTATTTTTGTAAAAGTTTGAGGTACGAAAACTTTTGTCATTCCAGTCACACTGGCAATTCTAGAGATATCTGTAGATTTTTGGTTAGTAATGATATTAAACCTTTTTTTATCAAATAATAATGCATATTCAATTACTAATATTCCATTAGTTAGCAACCGTTAACTTATCAGTTTTTGTGATTTTGTATTTTTAATCTTTAATACGAGCAGTTAGACTACAATTAATATTCAATTATTAGGAAACATTATCCTTTATTCAGGATTGGTTATATTTTTATTTTTCTGTTAATACGATCCTGTATACCAATTCAGAATGTATGGTTTTGAAAGTTAGTAGAACCAAATTCAATTGCAACAAAACTAGTTTCAATGCAATAGAATCAATACCCCCCCCCCCCCCCTAAGTAACTATAAGTGCTACTTTTGAACGTAAGCAAAGTTGTAAACAAACTAAAACCTTATATACCCAACCTCAAATGCACTACTTTTTAATCATTACTGCCTAATATCCTCTTATTTGGCAAATCCGTTTTATCTTAAGTTCTAAAATCTAATATGATTAAGTTTTTACTAAAATAACAATCAAGTATGTAATGCTATTACATTTTTAAACGTATCTACTGAGTTGTAATTAAATTTTTCCGTCCATAAACTATTAAACAATATGTGTATTGAGTTATATATTTGGGTAATGTTTGTGTAACAATGAAGTTATCACTTTATATTTTACAGGTTTATGAATCGTAAATAATAGAGGAAATCGTACGAAATGTATTTAAAAGTATAAAAATACACAACGCAATAGCTGTACATTGGGTTCTGTAAAGGCAATATCCATCACAATACAATAGATCGATTTCTAATAGAAGCTATCAAAGGGAAAATATCACAATAGGCAACAAGATATTAAGGAATCTGTGTCAGTTATTGATTTTATTTAGTATACCATTATAACTTAAATCGTTACAAAATTCAAATTAATTTTAAAGTTTTATCAATGAATGTGTATGTGCAATTTATAATAACACAAAGAATAATTTTAACTAATAGAACTAATTAATTTAACAAATACACAATACAAATGTTTATAATTCTAATGTTAATAAAGGCTTTGAAATTATTCAGGAAAAAATATTTATAAATAAAAAGAGTAGATATCCAATTAGAAAAATATATACTGTCTTTATAAAATAAAATAAATATTAGATGAAAATATTTCAAAAATATGGCAGTAGTTTTCATAAAATAGATGTAAATTTGAGGTAATTGTTTACAGTTTTGCAACATTAGAATTATTAGTTATTTTCAGTTTTATCATTATTATTTTATATAAAGAAAATTGGATTATTTATATTGTAAAATACTAGTATTAAGTTGTATTAAAGGAAGTTGCTAATTGTTGCTTTATGTTTTAATGTGCTTTATGATGTAATAATTATGGATTATATTAAAATATAAACTTTACGTGAATTCTCCGTGGTTTCAATGCGTAAAAACAAGAACTGTAGAAGGTATGTAATAACACAAACTGAAGAGGAATTGTAAAAATTATTTCTAACCTAAAACCATTTACGTATTACAAATTTCGAATGTATGTATGATTTAGATATTATGGTCACTGTTAAGTAAAATTATGAACAATAATACATTTTCTTGCAAAACACAAAAACGCAAAAGTTAAATATTAGCAAGTTACAGGATAGAGGAGTTAGTTTCTCATAGATGATTTCCACAGTTGGTGTTCTGAACTAAACTTTATATTGTATTCTTTCTTCAATAAAAATTTTCTATAAATAACATGATCACACTTTTACTGCCCTGCAATTATATATAAATGTATATACCATAATTATATTAAGTATTGTATGTTGTTTGTATACATAAGTAGACTTTTTATCCAATGTATAGATAGTTTTTTAAACTGTATGTTTATTGTTATTGTTTGACTTTCCACTGTAAAATTTGTTTATCGCTATATTAAATACGTAACTATTTAAGGATTATTTATTTGAATAGTCTTTAATTTAATAATATTGTACGAGAAAGAAAAGTTTAAAGTGGAAGGTGTTAGATGTTATATTTAAATTCAATTGTTTAATATTTTCTCAACTCGTACAACAATATATTGCAGTAGTGTTATTAGGTGTATTGTATACAGCAAGTACATGTTGTTTAATCGTGTAATTTATATATCTACAATGCATGCAGATGTTAAATTAGATAAGTGGTTATTTTCTATGACTATTCTTTTGGCGATTAAATTTTGGAAAGGATTATTTGAAACTAATTTCTAAAACAACATAACAAAGCACATGTAAACACAATTAAAACACAATTAATTAGTCGTGCTAAACTTATTGTGCCAAAAAGAAACATATTACAAATTGTTTTATTCAATTTAGTTTTTATAGACAAACTGTTTTTACTGGTAAGGATTTTTGTAAAATGATACTAAAAATGTTTAAACCTGTAGTATATTTTGCAGAATTACTGTATATTAATATACTTAACCACGATCAAACTTATATTTAAGTTTTAAATATGTTTTTATTAATTAGTATACTATATTAACTTTATATAAAGGATAATTTTCTATTTATTTAAATACTTTTCTTCCAGCAATATTGTTTGTCTTAAACTCATTAAATTATAGTATATATTACAGACAGAATAAATCAAACTAAAATAAAAAGATATTTGTAACTGTAAAATATAGATCCTGTGCAAACAGTTTAATATAAATTTAAATTTCAAAGAGCTATAAATCACAAATAAAATATAAAATATAGCAATAATTTTATTGTGTAAAGAGCAGCAGTTAATCCGGATAATCGGAATACCAAATATTAATAACCACAAAACCATGTTTAGAGAGGGTTGCTAATGCAAATTAATAGCTGTACTCTGAACGGTGTAACATTTGTCTCTTATGTAGAGAACGCAGATTTTACAGATACCTTTAACTAAAATTGCTGTAAATATAATTTTTATACATTTTATTTGCCTATAGTATTATTATAAATATTTTTGAAATTAATTAAAGATTTTATAATCTTTTATTTTTATTGTATTTTAGTTTATTATTATTAAATTTTATAAAATAAAATATATATATTTTTTATGAGCGTTTTCAGTTCGGATTTTTTATAGACAATTTCCAGTATTTTTTACAAGTAATTTATAACTTTGGTATTTGTGTACTTTACAGTATTAAGACTAAGCATTTCTAAAATAAGTATCATAGTAATTATAAATATTGATTCTATGACGCACGGAATTCACTTGCATCGTTCACATCATAGTTAGAAAACAAATATATTTTGTCTAAGAGTAATAACTATAACTTCAGTCAACATATATATTCCTTTAAAATAAATAAGTATTTATTCATAAATACTAATTCAGTTTAATTCAGTTTTCTCATATGGAAATAAAATGGTAAACATGTAAAGTCAAGTTGGGTGAAGTTTATATTCATCGAGTAGAAACAAACTCTTTACAAAAATGCAAAAATTTAAATAAAAAACAATTATCTTTGAGAAGATGTTGGGAAATAGGTTAAGTTTCCTGTGTGTGAGTTTGTATATTTAAAATTATATGAACAAATGTCTGAAAGTTTTCAAATATTTTTATTCATAAATTAGTATTAATAATAAAGTATTAATTTTGTTATTTCAAAAAGATATCTGCTTTTTATTTAATATTCCCCTTAAATTAATGTATTAACACTCTCTAAATTACATTATTGTAAATATACTAATTAATTTATGTAGTACATTTTTTATAAATGATAATGATTTATTTAGTGTATAAATTATGTATATTTTCAAGACTTTATTTGTTAAGACAGTTTTCCATTTTTAATATTTGTTTCTTGGCTTTTAACTGTAGCATTCCTTCTAAAACGTGACAAGTAAAGCAAATTGTGTATTTGGTTATCGGTTGATAACCATAACCATTCACTACATTATTTAAACAGTAAGAAATTAAATACGTTAAAAGTATTTCTGTGAAACCACATGTGTTCCATTTTTCCATTATGAAAACCAGGAACATGGTTAATATCGTAAGCATTGCTGAATATGTGTGGCGTTAATCCCCGATCATTACATTAAACACACAATCTAGTCCTATGAATATATATATGTCCTATATATATTTCACTTTTTAGCTTAGATAATCGGAATAGATGTAGATTGTACTAAGTCTGATGCATATACAAAATGTGTTTACATATTATTTAATTGCTTTGAAAACAATTTCTAAATATATACAGTAATAATGTTCGCCCTAACTAGTCTTCATTATTTCCTTAAAGTATATACACAGGAATTATTATTTATGATACATTTATTTTAGAAATTGAGGTTTAGAATATTTTTACAATTACAACCTTCCTTCGTTTTAAGACTGTATTAGTGATATTTCATGTTTGTCAGTTAAACCTTTACTGCTACATACTATTCGTTTCTGAAGACAGTAATAACTCCAGGCCGGGCTGATTATGGAGGTGGTTAGTCGGTCAGCATTTATATGTTAACTTATACATTAGTATAGTTACTGAAAACTAAACATTCTATATAAACACTTCTTTAAATTTTACAGAAAGTTAAGAGGTACTACATTTAAATTATTGTATTAGGTTGTAGGGCCTACAGAATATTTTCTTAGTTTTAACATGAAACAACTTTCTTTGTTTTTTTCGAAAACAGTGTTACGTAGCTTTAAAACTAATTGTATTTTCTCAAAGAAAATTTAATGCATAATATTTAGCACGAATATAAAATATTATTTGAATGTGATCTTAGTACAATAAAATAGTCGTAAACTAAGAAAATACCTGCATTAAACACGGAGCTATTTGTGTATACATTTATAACAATGTCGTCATTGGAGCATTACGTTTAGAAAAAAATCCTTTTATTTATTTGTAGTTTATAATAAATGTTTTACATCATTGGCAAAATAATTGAAAAGTATTCTACACAATTTTAAAAATCACATTAATAATGTTTCTAATGCTTTGTAATAGCAAATTATTTTTCGCCTTTGAACCTTAATTGGATTTGAGTTTTAATTAAAAATGAAACGCTTCTAACTTTTAACTCTACGTCAATAGTTTTAATATCATAAAGTAGTGCTTCGTGATAGGATCGCAAAATATGCATTCTAATAACATAGTTTGTATTTATCTGGTTGTGCATGATGTTAGAAGTAAGAGTTCTCGTTATTAAAGCAAGTCATACAAGTTAAATAAATATTACAAGTTAACAAATTTAAAATAGATTGAAAGCAACATATTAATGAACACGCAAACAATCTTATTAGTAGATATAATTAATTACCACGTACGTAGAATTCATAATATGGATTGCATGTAAAATTAACACAAACATAGCCTTATTGATGTCTAGAGTTAGTTAATACTCACAGATCGGCATGTGTTAGGTTTAGTATATAGAACAGATTTAAATTGTCAGAAACTAATATATTATTCAATTACAGGGATCTCATATCAGAAACTATTCTTACAAACTTTATGCATTAAGAAGTTATGGCAAGAAACTAATATTTTCTTGGCGAAAGGAAATATAAACAACTTGGTTTATAAAACTTCTAAAAGAATTCCGAGAATATATGAACTTTATTCATAGGTTTTGTTCGTCTTTGTACGTTTGTTTGATATTGCGCTGAGAAAAATTTAAAAGGTTTATAAACTGTGACACCCAAATGAACTATGCACTAGGCTACATACAGAATCTGATATTAACAACTACGTTTCATTCTTCTAGTTTAACAATACTAGACTCACATTTAATGTTACGTTTTGTTGTTTTATTATTTATAATGACATTGAAAGGAAAATAGCTTGATAACAGTTATAGAATTGTAAATAACGTACATTCTTTACTACTTTTACACATAATCTCGAGATGAATAAAATCACTTAGCACCCCGAAGTAACCCTTAAAACTATTTTATTTTAATCCGACTACAATTTTGTATTGATAATCTTGATTAATATCTCGGTTATACGCTCTGAAGACACATCATGGATTTACAAACAGCAGTTGGTAAATGCAATTTTTTCGAAATTTACTTTATTGCATTTATTGCATAAGGTGCAAATATAGAACATTAAAATGTTTTAAGTGATTTAAGCATAATAAACAAGTAATTTTTTAATTTGGGTATTTGTTTTTAATTGCATTAGAACATATAGTGGACAGCTAGAAGAAGGTAAGTAATTTATCTTAAATTTCCTTTAGTGTGAGTAGGCGACAGTTCTTCCCAAGAAATATTATCCTTGAATAATACCTCTTATTTAACCACTAGCAAAAAGGAATTAAATTTGTATCAATATTTATGTTGAGCCTCGACTCTCTTCAAGATCGTACCATTTGGAGATCGGCTAAACAATATATTTTTGTATAACTTTTACCACCCCTAAATAATGATGGTCTAACCTTATCAGGAACGATTTGTTGTTTTTAAAATTAGAAAATATTCTTTGATTAAAAAAAATAATTTTTGCTCCTTTAAATTCCTTATTCAACTTTATATACATACATATTATTCAAGCAAATACCTATACAAGTTCAACATGATAAAATTTTCTCAAGTTTATAATTTACGATCGCTGACAACTTTTTAAACTCGAGCTGTTGTGAGAGATAGACTTTTCGTAAAGTGAATTTAATTTTATGCAACCAATAATTTCCCCTAATTATTTAATACAATGTTACTATGTCAATGTTGTATATAATATATATGTTTTAGAAGGACGCTGCGTACAATATCTTAGGTGAATTTATTTTGTGCAGAACGCAGTGACGATCTCTTGGAGTATTTTTTCAACTGACGACTTTAACGATGACAGTTTTGGTTCTCCCTCTACAGGGTTGAAAATGTGACCAACTTCGCCGACTTTTTCCTTTTCTTTTTATTCCTTAATTTCTCCATAGCTTCTATGGTTTTTGCAACAAATTGTTTAAGTAATTTTCTCATCTTCGGGTTAAGTTACTCTACTGGTTTATACTTTAAATTTCCAAATTTAGCTTAGTTTATTATTTTGGTTAGTTATTTCTCTCTATTATTTCTCTCTTCTCGGCTATTTGGTTAAATTATGTATTTCATTATGATGTTTCTTTATTATTACTTAAATTTAATTAGAATTTATATTTAATGCCTTTCAATTATAAAAATTAATATTAACCATTATTAACCATCAACTCTAATATTTCAATCTTTCTCTAATGCCATTTTCCCCAGGCCTTTCTGTTCTATATATGACTTAAATGAAATTTTTTTATAAAAGTGAAAAATATATTTTTTTGATTATTTATTACTGCCTTCTTCTGGTTATACATTTTTACTATCAAAACCACCTAAGATTTGCTAATTACATTTTTTGTTTGGCAATATGTTACAAACTCAATTCTACCAAAATATCCAGTTTTAATTTTATTAATATCTAATTTTCCATTGTTCTCTGTAGAACATTATTAATTATGCCTATTCTTGCTGGATTGTCATTCCTTGATTAGGCCTGTCTTAGCAACTTAGATTATTGGTCAATTTTTATATTATATTGAAAAATTAAAATATGCCTTGTGTGGATACCTAGGGTCAGTACGTATAATAATATATTGAGTATAATCTTCCACGTTCTTGGAACAGAATTTTTTTTACAATAATATATCTTTTTTTAATCTGATCATATAAAACATTTGTAATTACATTTGGAAATACTGACATAATAGGCAGTTCATTTTCTTATGTAAATCTCTTTCCATTACAAACCAACAATCAATTGAAATACGTTTAGGAGATACGAACGATCTGCTAATTGAATATGCCTTAGTAAAATATTAATATAAATGTTTCATTATTCTGTATATTTTACTGATTATTGGTTAAAATTTTTAGAGTGTTTTCGATTAAAAATAACTTAACAATTAATAGTAAATCATAACAATAATTCAGAATAAATAAAATGATTTATACCATGTAAAATTCTTATGTTGTAATCATAATAAATAAATTTAGTTATTATATTAAGTGTGCGTATTTTATTTTTATTTTGGTAATATCTATTTACTCAAAAGCACAAATCAGTATACATTACGGCAGCAACTTTATATCGTATAAAAATGTATTAACATTTACACCAGTTTCATAAATACATTAGAAAGGTTTACATATTATTAAAGTTCTTTGAATTAAGCATTATAAGTATATTAATTATTAAAACTCACTCTATACGACATTACATTACACATGCTGGGGTTTTGAGAAATTCAAACGACTCTAAAGACGTTTTAAGACGAACATCTTGAACATTAACATCATTAATAAAAACTATTTTCAAAATTTTTAATATTATTGATATGTTGTATTTTTGCTTATATATTCCAATAACATTTTTATTAGTCAAATATATATATTCTATTTTGTATATTTAAAAATGAATGATACTATTAATTGAGTTTACAGTACCATGCAGATATTTTAGAAATATCTGAGTAATTTACACAAGCTCGTAGATAGATTTAATTCAAAGTTAGTACTCTTAAACCTCACCACCTTGTTATTTGATTTTGTTTTATTTTTTGTATTGATTTTGTCTTTCTAGTTTTATTATTATTTATATGTGGTTAATGTCTCGAGATAATACGTTTTAGTTGTTTTAACTACGTTTAGAACTCTGGTCTGACAACTAATAAAAATGTCATAATACAAGAAGTTATATTCATAGTTTTAATATAACATAATATTCAATATGTAATAAAAGTAAACCTCTAAATATCGTGAGTCTACTATAAGTAGAAACAAACAAAATGAAGCAAAATATTATTTTTAATTGAATTATTAAATTTAGCAAAATATAAATAAAAATTGCGTTAACATTTCTATGATTTTACTATTGTCTTTACTGATGTGGATTCTGTAACAAAAACAGCGATTCCTAAGGATATAACATTTAACGAAAAAAAACCCTTTCAAACAAAACATCTAGTTTCAACCATTTATTTTGTTATTCGCCATTCCGACTACTGTTATAAATCAATGTAATTTGAATAACCTACCCATTGAACAATTTGAAATACATTGGACAAACAGGTACACCCTTCAGAAAGAGGTTAAAAGAACATATCCCGACACCCAAACAAATGCTACGTCAAAGAAAAGTTGAATCGAAATACACCGAACATCTCATTTTAAACAACCATAAATATACAACGATCGATGACAACTTGAAAATACTCCACCACTGTAAAAAAGGAAAATTTATGAATGCACTTGAATAATACGAAATATATCAAATGTTCAAAACTAATCCAGATACAATACTTAACGAAAAATTACATTTCGAATCGAACTCATTATATGATACCATAATAGTAGAAACACAATAGACCGTACCGGTCCCCTCTCTTACTTTTCATAATCACAGACCAGTTCCTACATTTCTCTAAGATAAGAAATAGTTCAGTGCGAAACAGTGGGCCCACCGGACATGTTTTTAACAAATGTGATTTTTAAATTATTTAAATGTTTTGTGAATTTTGTGTTATGTGTTAAGTGTTAAGTGTTCCATGACAACGGAGGATTTCCTCTAAACCACTTGATAATGGCTGAATAGCCGAAACGGCTGTCGTGTACATACGGCAAATTTGACTACTGACGACGGTAAGTTGTTCAAATTATATTGATCTAGTTTCAAACAGTTTATTTTTGTCTGAAAACTAAATAATATGTTAGGATTTAATGGAGCACATAATACACTACATTGCTAGTACAAAATAATAACTTTTATTTTTTAAGAGAGATGGTGAAATAATTGATTCAGGTATTATAAGTAAAGCTCAAAGTCTTAAATATAAATAAATTTTTAAATTGCTTCCTAGTCAAAAGTATACCGTAAAGACACCGAACTGCGCAATCATAAAAAGTCGCATTTAAATTTGAGCAATCAAGCGTATAATTTAGCAACAGCGAAAATTAAATGAATATAACAAGAACAATTAGTGATGTGGTACAAAATAAATATTGTATTTATTTTGTCATTCATGTTACATTTTTCTACCAATATTAATAACTTAAACAAACTATTAGAAATACACACAAACTAGAGATACAAATTTTAATTTCACTATAAGTTGATATATATATACAACCGAAAATATTTGTTTGGAGAACATCTAGTGTAATTGTAAAACATTTGTAATTTTGTCATTACTTAATTAATGCATTTATAAATATTATATTTTATGTACCGACTTTGTGATTCTTTTATTTTGGCAGACTATATAAATTAAAATCTTTATGTAAGTATTTTTTAAAAAGAATTACATTAAGTCAAATTACAAATTTACTTCCATTTCTAATACGTATTTTTTTTTATAATGTAAAGATTAAATGCCGTGTATTAAACAAAGTTTGTAAGGTAACCAATTAATCATAAGAGTTACGATAAAGAAAACAAATGCACCAAAATACTAAAGAATTCAAACCAAGATCAGCTTTACTGGAAATGTATACTCCGGAAATTAGATATACTCTATTTCCTGTATATACACTTTGTTATTCAAACACATTCAAATAACGTAGAAGACCACAATATATTATTAAAATATGTGGATTTGATAAATAAATGCATTTGGAGAAATGTTGGAAAGTGCATGATTGTAAATGTTCAAGTTTTTGTGGGATCTCTTGGTTTACATTGGTTGCACTTTATTTTGCCCACTTAAATTATTATTTCACAGCCATTCAGTATAATTTAATATTGCTAAATACTTACCACAACAATATATGGAAACAGTTTAGAATTTCAATACATTTTTTAAAAATAATATGCAGAACATTTCTGAATGAATGAATAGAATAAAATACATTTTTTATTTCTCTATAAAATTGTACAATAAGTAATTACACAAAGTGGAGGAATATTGACTATTTTTCTTCGTACAGATTTGTTATTGTTATATTTTAACTAGAACCCATTCCTCAGATTCAATTGTAGACTACCTTTCCTCAATTTGTCTACAAGGCTTTTGATTAAGCATTAATATTACAATCTATAAATATTAAAAGTAGTTGCATAATATGTTAAGGAAAAGTGCAGAATTTCAATTGTATATTTATGATTCAAACAATAACTGTGTTCCTTCAGCTGACATTATTTAGCCATAAACCTATTACAATAAACTGCAATCAAAAATACAAAATCTTTTTTTAGTCAGTTGCATTACTACCTTCAAACCTCGTTCAGTTTTGGAAATAATGTTTTGCTGTGGTTTTAAACGTATATTTTCAAAAGCAAAATTATTTACTAATTTTCTTTATCTAGAAGAAATATTTATCTTTTATTTGTTTTGTACAAACATTGTTTTCACCAATTACGCAATTAACTGAACGATCAACCTCAAAAATATTATGTTTGTAATTATGATAATTATTGTCTTTATAATAAATCTAGGAGTGCTACAGTATTTATCAAATTAAGGAATTGTTCAAAGTTACGAACCATGTTTAGCACACATGCAGCTAAACTCCTCCTCTTAGATTTCTGCACTCTTTGGAAAACTCGAAACATTTGCCGAATTCTCGCAATACCACTAACAATGCGTTGTCTGAGTTCTTGAATTTAACCTACTGAAGATGAATACTTGATGCGCTTGTGTGTCTCCATAGAAATAAATCAAGTGGATTAAGGTCAGGGGTCCTTGCAGGCTACAGCACTGGAACTTCTATGCCAATCCATTTTTCATTGTAGATATTACCAACATTGGTTCTAACCCAAACTATAATTGACTTTTGCACCATCCATAATGAACCTTGAATTCAAACATTCATTGAGTAGGACATTATAAAATAAGGCAGGAAGATGAGTTGTCAAGAAGTGCAAGAAACGCTCACCTTTAAGAATATAAGACTTGACTTCTGAAGTAAATTTGTGTATTATTGACAAATACCAAGAAATTGTGTTTTTACTTTCTCACTATACTATAGTATAGAGAAAGTATAGTGATCGCAAAAAAAATCGATGTTGAGATTTTTTTGGAAATATCCGTTTTGGGACGGAAGTGGTTTTTACAAAATTTCTGTCTGTATGTCTGTATGTCTGTATGTATGTCTGTATGTCTGTATGTATGTATACAAAGCTAGAGAGAAAACTATTAGATCGATTTCAACCAAATTTGCACCAGACATGTCCAGTACGCCTGTATAGATGCACGAAGAAGGGTTTTGAAAATTTTTGAAAAACAACCCCCTTTTTGGCCAAAAAACCCCCAAAAAATCAGTTATTATTTTTTATAAAAAAACGGCTTTAACGATTTTGATAAAATTTGGCTTATTTGTAGCCTACCATATACAAAAACCCGCATCTTTCTAAAAATTCTCGTTTAGCTAATAATAATAATAATAATAACTGATTTTTGCTGGTTTTTTGGCCATAAAGGGGGTTGTTTTAAAAAAAATTTCAAAACCATTTTACGGGCATCTATAAAGACCTAATTGACGGGTTTGGTGCAAATTTGTTCGAAATCGATAGAATAGTTTTCTCTCTAGATAATAATAATAATATTTATTAGTTAATCTCCAACTTTAATAAAAGTATACAAATCGAGAGAGAAAACTATTCGATTGATTTCAACCAAATATACACCAGACATGTCCAGTAGGCCTGTATAGATGCACGAAAAAAGGTTACGAAAATTTTTGAAAAACAACCCGATTTTTGGCCAAAAAAACCCCAAAAAATCAGTTATTATTTTTTTATAAAAAAACGGCTCTAACAATTTTGATAAAATTTGGTTTATTTGTAGACTTTAGTGTGCCCTACCATATACAAAAACCCGCATCTTTCTAAAAATTCTCGTTTAGCTAACAATAATAATAATAATAACTGATTTTTGGGGGTTTTTGGCCATAAAGCTGGTTGTTTTAAAAAATATTTCAAAACCTTTTTACGTGCATCTATAAAGACCTAATTGACGTGGTTGGTGCACATTTTTTCGAAATCGATCGAATAGATTTCTCTCTAGATAATAATAATAATACTATTTATTAGTTAATCTACAACTTTAATAAACAAACTCTCCTACCCCACCCTACAAGTCACAGTGAATCTGTTTAGTAATTTAAATGTGTTTGTGAGAAAGTATGTGCCAGTTCCTGGTACCGTTTATTAGTTTTAACTAGGTTATCTTTTGATCCACCCCAAAAAAATCAGTTATTATTTTTTTATAAAAAAACGGCTCTAACTATTTTGATAAAATTTGGCTTTTTTGTAGCCTTTAATGTGCCCTACCATATGCAATAAACCGCATCTTTCAAAAAATTCTCGTTTAGCTAATAATAATAATAATAATAACTGATTTTTGGGGGTTTTTTGGCCATAAAGGTGGTTGTTTTTCAAAAAATGTCTAAACCTTTTTACTTGCATCTATAAAGACCTAATTACTAATTGACGTGTTTGGTGCAAATTTGTTCGAAATCGATCGAATAGTTTTCTCTCTAGATGATAATAATAATAAATATATTTATTAGTTAATCTCCCTTTAATGAAAAATCACCTCTCCTGCCCCACCCTACAAGTCACAGTGAATCTGTTTAATAATTTAAATATGTTTGTGATAAAGTATGTGCCAGTTCCTGGTACCGTTTATTTCTCGAATATTTATTTTGGCACATTTTATAGTTTATAAAATAAATTTAATATTCGCAATGTACACAAATTGTATTTTTAACATTACGTAACATTTTATTAAAATTTTTCTCAGATGATATAAATTTTAATTTTTTTACTTTCCAAGCGAGCTGTATACGTTTGATATACCTCAGTTTCGGATTATTTTGTACATAATTAGCATTATAAAACAAAATGTGTACACTTAGACATTTATTGCACCCATTGTGAGGTCGTTAATTGTTGAAAGTAAATCGATTACATTAAATTATTTATTAAAAAATAAAATAATTTGTTTATTTGAATTTAATATATATTACGTATATTCTCGGAACATGTGAAAAGTTATAGTGTACATCTCAGTCTATAGCACTTACCCTTGTATTGAACTAATTCCTTCTCTGCTAGTTTCTACGGTCTTTAATACAAATGCCACGAGTGTTTAAGGTTCACATTTGAAAGTTAATAAATATTACATTGGCTTTCTGTATCTGTAATCACTTTGTGGTCAGGAATTATGATGGAAGGGAGTAGAATAATACAAGAAAAATTACATCAATAATAAAATTTAAACAAAGACCGGCCAACCATGGTGATTCAAAACGCTGTAGTAATTCTTTCTGGAATACCATTATTTGTAAGTGTTATGTAAAAGAAGCTTTAATATCTAAGATCAATAATTAATTATAAATGATAATACTTAGTAGCAGAGCTTAGGATAGAAATACAATATCAAGTTTTTCAGAAAAAAAAAAATATAAAGTGAACATGTTACCTAAAAGATGTAATACAAATTTATATAAAATATATCTGTTTAAAAACATATTACTTTAATTTTTTTTAAACGTATAAATCTTATACAATTCAATTAGGTTTTATTTGCTTTTTTCGCAATTTAGTGAAGTTGGCTGCTGAATGTTTGATTTGATACATTTAGTTTGCTAGGAAGAGGATTGAAACATCTAGATTTATCGCTTTGCCAGAGTGAATGCTATAAATATCTGTTGGACGTACACCCACCCAGTAAGGAGTTTTAGTGAAGACGTCTACATGTTCTAAGTTTAGTAGATTGTACTGATTGCAATGCACGCATTATATTTCCTTATACATATTAATTAATTATTAACTACTTACTCTTGCTTATTACACTTATTTTAAATAAAATAGAATAATTCAATCACTATTTAATACAATAGTGACGTAATGTAAAAAAAATATGTATTTGATTATTTATCAGATTTCTATTAGTAAATACAGTGAACATTTTAAGTTGTTCCTATTCCATTTATAATATTGTAATAGTATTTTATTAAAAATACTAATTTTTGTGTTAAAGTGAAAATTATTAATATTTATATAATTTTACATAGATCTTATTTTCAACAACTTTCACGGTGTTTTAAATTAGATGTTTATCATTTATGTTTTAGGTATCAGGTGTCTAGACATTATGAGTTTTAAATTGTTCACATCAGTAGTGCCTCATCTTAATATGTTCACTTTACCAATGAATTGACAGTTTAAAGTGTGTTAAATACTGCAATTACATACTTAAGAAATGTACTAGTTTGAACACTTTCACCTCTACTTTCACCAGCCTGTGTAGACTATACGACATATCAGCTATAACGATAACAAAGTGTTTCTCACACCTCGTCAATGATTATGAAACATAAATGAAAACTCTTATCAACAAACTAACAAGCATGAAAGGTAGTTTGAAAAATAATAAAATTATTTTTATTTTGTAAAGTAACTTTCATACTAAAATAATTCTTTATAAATAATTTTAATTTAACCATAGTTATGTTAACTACTTATAAAATGCACATAAATTAAATTAAATGAATTCCTAGAGCAACACTTCCTTGCAAACAGCTGAGCAAAACAGTGACATGTACACAATTTAATTTGGTTTAGATTTCTCTCTATGGTCGGGCAATTAAAGATGACTAATAATTTGACTTCAATGCATTGTTATTCTGCAATGTCACCATAATATATGTGCTAATAACTTTTAAAGTTATAAGTTTCGTAAGGTTATCTGTTATATGCTTACTGTTTGCTACGAATACGCATTGTGTGATTTTTAATAATTTAAATAAACTAAATGTGCGTTGTATTATGAAAAAGTGCTCTTTTCTGTATGCATCCAAAAGTATTAAGTTTATCGATTAATGTTTAATGTCTGTCCCTAAAATATGACAGCTAACAAATTCTATGGCATAGGTTTTCTTTTCCGGAGGAGTTTAAATACGTTCATATAAATGCACTTCTATTTTACTTCAGATTATAAGTACTTCAGATTTGTCTTCCTTTTATAGATACTTATCGTTGTAAATTACAAATTTGTTTAGAACAATTTAAATTATCTACTGTTAAAATGTTTTCCCACTAATTTAACTGGCACATTATGCTTTGCTTTTTAGCTTTAGAACATCATCAAGTGACAGTTTAGTATAATTAAAAATTGTTGTTAACTTTTTTTTAATATTTTTAATCTTTGTAGTTTTACAAAACTATTACAAGAAATGTATTTACCTTTCTTGAAATGTATACCTAGTAAGTCAACCTTGTAATATTTTTACTAAAACTAATGGAATATAATAGTACTCTTAGTATAGGCTTAGCGTAAAGTTTTTGTACTTTACCAACCAACTTCGAAAGGTTTAAAAAGTTTTCAACAAACCAAATAAACAGAATTAAGTCAAACAAAATATGTAAGTATGACTAATAATAAATACTATAAACCTAATAATTGATAATATAAACAGTTACAGCCCTGTTTGACTGGACACAGTTGGCTTTGACATGTTAAAAACTAACATATAACAACAACATTCATAATGTTTTAGTGTAACTATACATTTTATATTATATTCATATTTTATTAAAAACTAATATTTTACAACTTACAAAACTAAAAGCATCAACGAGTATTAAATTAATATAAACTCCATTGTGGTAGATAATGCATTAGTGAAATTAATATCAGTATATTGACAATCCTTTATGAGGTATAATATTACCTGGTTCTACAGTAGTTGCTCATCATCAGGAACTGTGAAACACATAATTAGACACATATTATACACAAAAACAAAACACATTTTACTCCATGCGGAGATCGTAATTTGAATAAATCCTGTGAAAAGTTCACGCACTAATCCGACAACGTGCACGTTCGAACGGCAAGACGATACTTTGGCCGGCTCTGCACTTATGTCTTATCATTATATTAGACCTTTGTTATATATCGTGCCCAGATTAATGTATCGAATAACATTTGAGTAGATTGAAAGTTGATCGTTTAGCAATACTGTAGACTGAAATTTCGTTGCTCTATAAATTTTAAATTCCTCCGTAGCATCCATAGTTCGCCCTTTGTTGCACACATGCATTACTTTTAAACTGTCGTTGAAACTTGTGTATGTATGACAATAATTATCTATAGGGTTCTCTGCAAAACAGGATTTCGAGGCATTCAGTGGTGTCATGAAGCATGTATTGTCTGGTCTGTTGTATTAGGTTTTCTATATATTTAAAAATTTAAATTGTTGTCGGTTCTTGAAATGGTAAGATCCAGAAAATTTATGCTATGATTATTCTCTTGTTCTATGGTGAAATTTAGGTTATGGTGCATGCCATTCATATAGTTGTTTCAAAGTTGTAGTTGTCTACTGCTACCGTTGAATAAAAATATGATATCATCCACGTTTACCAAAAGGGGGCAACATTTTTAACCTACATAAACACCAGAAAAGGTAATAAAATAGGAATGTAGAGCAACACCTTTAAATTGTATCAAGGTATATCACGATTTATTTTACAATCTGTATGCTATATACATACATCCTGTATACCTAACTTAATATAAACATTATTAACTATAACGTAAACTTAAACCTTTCCTAATCATTATAAAATAATTAAACAACTTAAATCACATCTATAAAACAATATTCACGGCTTTATGCTGTGCCTGTAATGGAGGTAACTGGGGTGAGTAATATTACCCTGGCAGGCAAGGAAATACTAAAATGCTGATATTAATCAATTACTGTAATTAAAATTAACTTAAGGGTCGGCTCTAGCTGTCGGCCATGTTGGTTGACACTCCATAAGACCAATGTTAAATTAAAATCCATATTTTTCCTTTATTTTTGATCGGATAGTTATGAACGATATGTCATTTTAAAGCTATGGCCAATACGCATGCAAATGGCTTTTCCAAAATTAAGAAAAACGTTTTGTTTAATATTTATTAACAATTTAAAAAATTAATTTTTAATAATTTTTTATGTTGTCACTATTAGTTATAGCGAAAAAGTACCAAGCCATTTGCATGAAGAATTTCGTCCCCAAGAGTTTGGTATTTTTTTGAAAACGCTATTTGAACAATTGCGGGTTTTAAATGGATTTAGGCTGAGCAATGTCCGTGTAACCTACCGCCGCTATAGGGTGACTTTAAATATTTTTTTACGATGTAACTATTAATTATAGCGAAAAATTATCAAGCCATTCGGATGAAGAATTTTGTCCCCAAGAGTTTGGTATTTTTTTGAAAACGCTATTTGAACAATTTCGGGTTTTAAATGGATTTAGGATGAGCAATGTCCGCGTAACCTACCGCCGCTACGCTGGAGTCGCAGGTTGCTTTCTGTTTTACTAGAGCCGACCCTTAACTAAAATAAAGAGCCATTTACCATTTATAACCAGAACTCTAATAATAAGAAGCAATAAATTATGGATCAATACACTAGTTTTAAACACCATCGAGACTGCTCATAAATATTTAGTTTTACAAAAATAAAAATTGAAATACCATTGTTTTCCTTAAAAGGAAATGTATTCTATAGTTTATGGGTTAGATATACATATTTTGTTTTATGTTTCCGAGAAAGGCATTTAACTTTAGTTTCTTTTGGCCTTATTAAACAGTCTATATACATATACATATTTATACTGCCTCCCTTATTACAACATGCTAAAAAAAAAAAAACACTTTAAGTTTTATAAATAAATGACGCAATGGTAATATTCAACGTAACACAAATGGAAAAGATGGTTCGTTTGTGCCCATTTATTTGTTCTAAAAATGTTGTATTACTATATTATTGGTAATTCCTATTTAATGAGCACGAATTGTTTACACAAATTAGAATATAATTATATGTTTGTGAATTTCTTTGCTGATTTAAAAGCGTTGTAAATTACTATGTATAATCTGCAAAGCATTTACTCAGTCATTAACGCTTCCTTTGTATACTTCACTGTATACTCAACATTGATAATTATTAGGATTCATTAGAGAGGCAATTAATTCCATAATGAACTATACTGTTCATAATTTTAAGCTCTTTTAGCATTTAATTAATATACTTATTTTTTAAACACCTGGACCATAGAACTAAGAATGTGAACCCATAACACTTAATATATATTTACAATAACTTATGTGTACAAACTCTTGTACAAATATTTAAGTTAAATTCTTAAGTTTATTTAAAAATTTTCTTAAGGTTTGCTTAAACCAATATAAACTAATTGGCGTGTGTGTTATGATTAATATTATAATTATTATGTAAAGAAATGTCTGATCTTTGAATAATATGTTGTCTTCCATGTGTTATTGTTCATTTAAAACAATTTGATATTTAATTATCATTTTTTTAATTTTCACTTAAATAGTCTTAATCACTTAAATCAATATCTTCAAGATGATCAGTCATATTAAAAAGTGAAATTAAAAACAACATATTCATATATTTGTATCATTTTCAATTAGGTTTGAAATAATTAACCCTACCCTGTTTCATATATCAGCATAACAATTAATATAAATAATATGCTGTTTTAATTATTATTTTAATTTTACATATAATCAAGTTGGTGTATTTTTTTAACAAGAACAGTTATTTCCTTTAGATGTGTTAAACTGTATTTCGTAGTTGACAAATCTGTGATATTTAGCATTTGACTGTTGATACTTTAGGAAGTAATACTTTAACAATTTAACTATTGAGTGGGTTTCTCCTTTTGATAAACTAAGTGTATGTTTACATTATATGTTTTACAACTAACCTCCTTCAAGAGAAAATTAATCTCGCAGACAGTCAGATAGTGAATAAAAGATATTTTTATCAACTCATTACGTCCGTCAAGTGACTCTTGTTTGTAGTAATTCACTACTTTCTCAAAAAGTCATCTGATTGAATAATTTGCTGATTTTTCTATGGTACAAGTACAAAATTAGTTATTTATGTAATGAGACCGTAAAGTATGAATTTATCGTTTGAGAGAAAAAAGTTACCACGCGACTACAAGCGGATAAAAACACTTTACGCTCGAATTACATATTACATGTTTCCTACAATCGAGCGTAATTTAATTCCTACAACATTCTCTGATATTTTGTGCACTCGTTTTTCACTGCAAAACTTTATAAATCCTTCTTAATTTTTTCATACAGCTCTCTTGAATTTCGTGGTAATAAAAGTCTAGTGTTTCCTTTGCGACGTTAATATTTTTAGAGTTAGCTAAATACCAATTTCATCAAATTCTTCTTTCATTATTTATTCAACCAAAGTTAACAAAATTACTCAAAAAGTTATTGCAGTTAGCCTAATGGTTTTTAGTCAACATATTATGACACAACCACAATCAATATGAATCAGCTGTTTACTTTATCTCTCCGCACTGTTTACACAATTTAAAATTGTATTTCAAATTTATTAATTAATCATTTAGTGATTCCAGACCACCAATATAACTTAAAATATCACCACAAATAAAACTTGTAGAATGCATTTAGTCCATAATTTGTCCACGGTCTGCCCAAGATTGGGCCGGATTATTTAATAATTAAAGGAAAATACGTATACTATCGCATTTAGATTTTAGCTATCAACATAGTGTTAGTTCCTTGTATTTTGTGAAGACGTTAGTTTGCTATTTTTTTGGGATTTTTTGAGGGTAATAAAGTGTTTATTTGTAATTTTGTATTTCGTGATGGCTCTTGCTGCAAGAAACGCTACGATGACTCTTTTACAATTAGTCTGTTGGATGGCACGTTTAAGTC
>JAGFPH010005715.1:4882-17438 GCA_018207615.1 Philaenus spumarius
ATAAAGCTTATTTTGCAATCGATATATCTGCATAATGATATTTATATGTTTAGTGCTTCGCTAAATTGATTTAGATTTCATATGCTTTGAGACGATCTCAGATTCGGGTACGCGCAGAAGAAGCGGTCTTGAAGTAGTTAAATAATTCGACCACGCAGCTGAACCGCTGACGTGAGATGAGCAAATTGTCATAATTAAGTTTGTATGTTTTAGGGTTTCAACCAACTATTTGGGAAATTGGTCAACTCACGACGGCGCTCAACAGCTGCCTCTGTGTACGAAATATATATGTAGAATTTATTTGCCCCTAAGCCTCCAGCTTCTACTTACGCGTTCCACTCGCAGAATGGTCTCGCAAAATGCGATCGTTCAGAAGCTCGTCGTTTGTACTCGGATCGTTTAACAAACCGGAGGCTTCCGAGTGAAATGATGTGAACGCGCGTCTCAGAGAATTTGGCTCCTTTAAGAATTTTATAGGTAGTTATCCCACTTCATCCCTTTGACTTAAGCGTTCGAATTGCAAATGTGGTTTTATATAACTTGAGACTAATATTACACAATTTTAGCTTTATAGATTGTAGGAAGTTAGTTCCATTTAGATTTACAGTAGCTTGTAAATTCAAAACACTCCTGGCAATAATATGAATAAACTAAAAATGTTTGATAAATAGGTTGAATAGATTTTTTGAATCTATGGAGGACAAAGAAACATTGATTTTTATATAGATTAATCCTAATTGATGAAACGTAAAAAGTGAATACAGACAAAAACGTGAAATTATACAGACAACACCACTCAACAAATTTGAATATAAAAAAGAATTAAACATTATAATGCAAATAGCAATCAACAATGGATATTCACCGAAAACAATAAAAAAACTTAAAAAATGGACATCAATAACATACACGGGTAAAGAAATATATAAATGTAAAAGATTTTTTAAACAATATGGAGTAAATATAGCAATGAAAACTAATAATACAATAAAATACAAATTAAATAACAACATAGAAAAAAAGAGACAAATACAACCAAAGTGGAGTATACCAATTAGAATGCGAATGCGAAGCTAAATATATTGGTCAAACTGGACGGAAATTAAAAACTAGATATAAAGAACATATACGATCGTTTAAATATAATAAAAAAGATTCAAATTTCGCGAATCATTTATTTAACGAGGACCACAAACCTAGGGATATGCAAACATCTATGAAATTAATCCACCCAATAAATAAAGGAACAAGGCTTAATATAATAGAAAACATGGAAATATTTAAATTAAAGTTAAAAGACCAAAAAATAATAAATGAGCAAATTAACACACAATCCAACATTATGTTTGAAAATATAAAATTAATATAAGAATAGAAAATTCTAGAAGAAAAAAAAAAATAGGACGTAGGTCAATGATCTAAAATGAATAGTTGTGTACTTGTTTACAAACAATAGTTGTTTACTTGTTAACAAACAATTAGAGAACAGGCAGTAAACAGGTTGAAAGGGGGGTGGGAGAGGAGAACAAATATAAATAGGAGACAATGGTTGAGGATAGATAGTAGCAAACAAAGCTTCTGAAGATGGGGTCCACCCGAAACGCGTCAAACGAGAGAAAGACAAAGCTAAGAAAGGCGGATAAGCAAGAAGACAAATGTAAAAAGTGAACCTTGCATAATACGTTCATAGAATCTTGCAAACAAAACCTTTACTATAATATTCTATCATTAAGTCTCTAGTCTGTGTGTTTGGTTTACACTGATTAACCAACGATTCCATTTTCTATTCCTTAATCCTATATTTGCCTTATCCCTCGATCAGTGGCGGCTCGTGCTATATTTTGGGTAAATATTAATAACATAATATTTTAACAGGTTAAGTCATAGAGTGAGTTTGCTTAGATTAGTTCATAACACATGTGCATTGTGCATCACATGTGCTGAACACTTTATGTTCCCTATAGCCCGCGTGTATCAAATCTGCTCACTATTTAACATGTTCAAGGCTTTATGAATCGTATTTGCTGCATGTTTTCAGCCTTTTAACATGTATAGCTTTATTGCCTGGGTTATGATCAACAGAAAAATGGTTTTGGGTTGTGGTTATCGGTAACCCTGTTCCCACACCCCTTCCCCAATTAATTATTGTTTACATTAGATGCAGTTTTCATCACGAGTGTTTTGTTGAAGTTTGAAAATTGAAGTTAAAGATATTAGAAGTGAAGATATCTATTTGGATAATTATTTTAGTAATTCAAGTATTGAACTTTTAACAAATACAAGTATCGTTAACGCTTACATCTTGTACGCTAATGTAGAACAGAGACAAATTGAAATTAATAAGTTTAGAGAGAAGACGTTAGTATGTTTTAACAACTCCAATCAAAATTGTGAAGAACCACCTATCAAGCACATTATAGAGACAAGAAATAAGATAAGTCGGTGTACATCATGTTACGAGTCGATGTCAAAAGAATATATGGTCGTTTTTAAGCTGTAAAGGTCGCCAAACAAGTAAAAACAATGTCCAGGGTGTGACAACAATGAAGCTTTATGTACAGATTGTTTTTTTTTTATAATAAAATTTGGTAACTCAAAAGAAATGAACTGTCTTATTTTTAATGATAACTTCACAATTTATTTTTGTTACATTTTCTTATATCACAGTGTACAAAAATTATTTTGTGCTCCATTTTCTTCAATTTAGTGATTAACTTTTTAAAGTACTAATTGGCTTGTATAAGGTTTTATATATTAATCAAGAAGATAATACACCTACTTTGTATTAGTAAATGTGTTTGTTTAATTTTTAAACCTATAAATACCTTCATTCATTTGCTGTGTATCACAAATGATCACAAAACATTTATTTGTATTGAGACCCCATGTGTGTCAAATATGATCACAGCAATTTACCCCCATAAAAAGTAAACACATAATGTTAAAATCACTATTTTATAATAATGTTGACTAATTCAAAGAGAATGGTACAAAAAAATGGTCTGAGTTTTGGGTAAAAATTATGCAAAACTACTTGGGTTTGAGGTTGCACCGAGCATGCAGCACATGTGATACACATGGGACTCTACCCGTTAAGAACTATAAATATTTAGTACTTGGTTCCTTAAATCAAACAATATAGAGTGAAAAGTTGTTAAAATACGACAGAGTTACAACGCGCAGCTCTACTACGTCGTTTTCAGCTGCTTGGTTCAACTCAAAGAATGAACCTCCTGGCCTAGGCGAGGTTCTAGAGAGAAATAGTGGGGGAATAGCCGTGTTAGCATAGCTTTTCGCTGCAATGTAAATCCAGCGACTCCCGACACCTTCCGAAGATAGCCGAAGCAGCACTTCTCGACTATCAAAAAAATCTTAGGCCTAATTCCTTTGCGTAACTTAGTTGGTGTTTGTTTACTTCTTTAATTGATATGTTATGTCAGTATGAAGTTCATACAAAATTACTAATATTATTGTTAGATTTTGTTCTACAACGAAACAAATTTATTTGAGTGTATGTTCCGTAAACTCAATCATTTGTAACGTAAAAAAAGCTATAAACAATTTTTGGGGTGTGTAAAGTAATTCAGAACGTTTTAAAAACAAAATATATATATTTTTCATTAATAATTTATTATAACATCTGAGTTTTGTTATTTGAAATATGTTTTACTTTAAGATAAAATTTCCATCACTTGTCCAGAGAATGATCTCAGTACAGGAACGTACCCAGTACTTTTCAACCTGTAACCATCTCTTGCAATGTATTGTTCTCGAATGTTTTTATTTACTATAGTATCTCAGTTTATTTAATTATTATTATAATTGTAAATACGATGGGATAGTGTTTTATATAATTTGTAAATTAGTCTATTGCAATCTTGTATGAAGTTCGTGGGTTTGTGTTAGTGTAGACATATTAATAATAATATTATTACAGTTCCTTAGACCTGATTATCATAGAACAAATTATTTGCATAAATTATAATTTTTGTAATAAATTTTGAATTTAATTAATTAAGAGTTTACATGATATCTTGACCTCTGTTTTTTCGTTTTCTTTTACTTGTAAAATATGCAGCCTCAAAAAATTCTTGTAATTTTGGTTTTGTTTACCTTTAGTTTTCTAGGATTTAGAAGTAATATTGTTTTTGTTTTTGTGTGTATTTTATCCTTGCAAAATTGTCTTATTTCAATTTGTTTTGTTTTGTTGTATATCAAAAAGTTTTGTAGCACTTAGAAGTAATACTGTTTTGATTTTCGTTTTTGTGCATTTTAACCTTAAATAAAGTATTATAATGTCATATTTTATTTTATTTATTTTCTTGTTAAAATGAGATTTATTTTTTCTTAATCAATCTAAATCATGTTTGTTTGTCTCTTAATGTAACAAAAAGGATGAAAAATAAAAATAATTTTTTTTTAAATAAATAAAAAATAATAAAATGATTGATTTAACTATACAGGTATTTGTGTCACTTCGTTATTTATGAGTCACTTTTTGAACTAACAACTTAAATAAACTAATAAATAAAGTATAAGCTACTATGTAAGACAGCATTGTTCTCAATTTTCCATGTATAATTAATATCTACATTCCAATCTATCATGAAAACTATAACCCGATTTTATCTCATTGCACGCTTTTCAGAAATGTCTTAAAACAAAATTTTTTTGTAAAAACAGGCCTAAAAGTAGAAATTCTTATGTTTGGTACTAAACAAATTTCAGGACCCCCCGTAGACTTGAACCCTCAAGGTAATAATTCACCAGCCGCCACTGGCCCCGATGTAATTTCTACATTGAAACTTAGCTCGACATTAATTTGGAATGGAAGGTGTATTGCTGGCTTGAGACACGTACCATGCGCCTACAGTATATAGGATGCATAACATACATTAAGTTAATTGAACTCAAGTTTGGCACATGATTAAGTATGTTTATATCAGGAATGATAAATAATAAACGTATAGTTATTTAACAATACATTTTATGTATGGCTGGACTTGAAGAAAATTCAAGATACACATGAGGATGCTGTTTCTGCATATACAAGCGGGGTAAGCCTTAACATCATTCCCGTACGTATAGAGATCTTAAAATAATAATTAAGAAGTGCTTTGAAGTAAGTTCTCATATCTATAACGCATCTAATATCTTACACGCACTATAAAGTGGTTTTACTCTGACCTCTTGCTTTTATAGTTTGAATAACTGTGCTGAAAATAGCTCCTAATTTAACCTCAGCTACATCAAAACAAATCTTCAGAATTGCAAAGCGTGCCGGTGGATTTTGAGTTTCAAATTAAAAAGCAACAAATGTCCTGAACAACGACACCAATTTTTCTGAAATATATAGATTTTGTTGTAGCAAATAAATGGCCGTCAAATTTCATTAAAATTTTAATGTGTGGCAAAATGAGCAGTACTAAAGTTAATCAATCAACAATGGAATCACTGGTCCAAAAACTTCGATGAATTCAATATTGTTTATTTTATTCAAATAGTTACAAACAAAACTGTCCCTCTTTTATTTATGTATTATATTGTTTTAGGATACATTTACCTAGATTTCTGGAGAATAGTTGTGCCAATCTATAACCGTATCATGCAACTAAGAGATAAACTGAAAGCATGCGGCCCAATAATAGTGTCACGTCGCAACTCAGGTAATATTGACTTAATAACTATTATTATTATTAATTCATATAACAATCGATTTACAGCTACCACATTTTTAACTTAATTTTTTTTCAAAGAGAAAGTATATACCATGTGTCAACATTGGGGCGGCAGTCTGTTTTCTTACCTTTCAAACATGCAGGTATTAAATAAAGTAATATGGCGGTATATATGATCAACTCGTAACACACTTAGATAACAATAATATAATTTCGGAAAATCAGTACGGGTTTGTGAAGTGTAAGAGCACCGTAGATGTTACAATTTAAAATTTTTATGCCATTTTGACTGCTCTTGATAACAAATAAAGTCGCATTAATATTTTTATGGACCCGAGAAAAGCTTTTGATTGTATGGACCATCGTCTGCTTTTAAATAAATTAATAAGATATGGTATTAATGGAAAAGCACTGAAATGGGTTACATACGTGGAAAATAGAGTTCATTACGTACAGCTTACAGGTGCTGAGGAGAAGCTTCATAAGTCTGACATACAGTTAACCATGGTTTACCTCAAGGGTTGATCCTAGGTCCTGTTCTTTTTATACTGTATATTAATGACCTGCCACCACATTTAAGTTGGGGCTCAGCCCTTTTGTGTGCAGATGATACAACCCTCATCTTGTCTGATCAAGATCATAGCGTTTTAGAGATTAAATCTTTCATGACTTTAAATCAAACCATAGAGTAGTTCACCAAACTTAATCTAATGCTAAATTTAGAAAGAAAAAGAAACAAATTACATCTCATTCTCAGCAAAGAACAGAAAATATTGCAGTGCATATGTTTTGCAGATCATTATCAACTGATTGAAGTATAAAATTTCTTGGGTTGACAATTGATTGACACAGCTTGGCCTGCGATATCACCAGATTTGAACCCAATATACTTTTTTGTTTGGGGTCATTTGAAATCCATTGTGTATTCAAGGCCGGTAGACAACATTGCACAGCTGAGAGAGCGGATTGAAGATGGGTGTTGCAGGATTAGAGCTATGCCTGGAGTGTTAGAGCGAGTATTTGAGTCTATGGGCCGACGACTAGAGCAGTGTGTTGTCGCCAATGGAGGTCACATCGAACATTTAATTTAATGTGAAAGGTTTCTACCCCTGTTCTAATGTTTTAATCTACAAATCTATTGATTTGTATTGTGGTTCTAAAACAATCGTAAAATTCTAAGAAATCTTAACTACTTTATTTGCCAACCGATTCCAATAAATAGAAAATTGCTGCTGAAATACAAAACTGCAGTTGGTGCAGTTACTTTTGTTGCTATTTTGATAAGTTTTTTTAGCATTATTGAAGCGTATTATCTGTCGCCATTTTGAAATGGTTAAGAGCCACATTAGAATTTTGTATGCATTTCAGAGCAATGGACTTTATCTTATTTATTAACATTAAAAAAAAGATGGTTTTAGGTTAATTTTGATTGTTGTAGACAATTACCGAGAAATTATGTTTTTAGTTTTTTGTCGATAACTCGGTCATTCTTTGACCTACAGAAATAGTAAAAACAGATTTTTTGTGTAGTTAAAAAGACAAATATTTTGTCTCTTGTACATTTTTTGTAAAGTTGACGGTTTTCAAGAGATTCTACGTTAAAAATTTGTAACGGCCGCCATTTTAAAAATTATTAAATTAAATTCTTTGTGTTTAGCACAATTGTAAATCGTAACATATACAATTTTTATTCCGAATTTCAACTCGATATCTCATATATTTCGGGAGTTAAAGAGAGTTTTCATAAAAAAAACAAAATGGCGGATTGCGACTAAAAACTAATCCGAATTCGAAAAACATGTTACTGAACATTTTTTATTTATTTCAGTGGATACAATCCGATCATGTATAGCCCGCTAAGGCTTTTAAGCACAGCCTGTATATATATATTGTTACGTCTCCGACTTTACATTCTGTATTTATCCTTACCGACACTGTCCAAGTAGTCTCTCCTTTCTCCGCTAGGAACCGACTCCGTACGGTATCCAGTTTTAGTACCTTTCTTATCTCATATACAGAACAGCTGACTTATTCTTGACCGTTAACCTTGCTTCTTTTAGAACATTCGAGAAGAGAGTCCGCCATTGCTTCCACTACAGGAAAGTCCACCTTGTCATGTCGCTGATATAGTTAAATTATTGTTGTGGATTAATTCCTTATATTTTTTGTCGCGAGTTATGCGCAAGGCTATTTAACATGCCTTTGTTATAAGCCTTTATTTTGTGTGAATACCAGGTAAGGATGTTTTAGCTTTACCTTGATAATTATGAAATGTTTACTTGTAAAATTTAATAAGGTTAGTTCCACCGTTGGCTTATGAATAACTTTTCAAACACATTTTGTTCGATTTAATAAAAAACCTATGTATTTCATTTTTACTACAGCCTAATTTTAAAATGCTAATCTTACAGCCTACAAAAACTTTAAAGCTGATGCTATGTTGTGTATTACTAAAGTCTTAACATATTTCAAACAAAACTAGCCTAAACTGTTCTGTATTAATTAACTGTAACTGTGTAGTTTTCTGCAGTATAACCAGAATATTGAAAACTTTTAATGAGCTATAGGCATAATATTACTGATATATATATTATGTAACTAAACAAGAACATTTTTATGTTGCCATGTGGTTTGGTTAACATGTAGAAACATTCTTATGCAACATGATACATGTTGTATTAACTATTACAATCTTTAAGTAGCAATTTGTCACCTTGTGCTACAAATTTTAAAACAGCTAACTCAAAAGAACTATCTGTTTTATGCTTATTTAAATTAGCTGCAAGTTTTCTAAAAAAGAATTGTTATTTGTGTTATGCAGTTACACTGGTTCAACTTCAGGGGATATTTAACCCATACAATGCCATAAGCTACACCACAGCTACGCCTTACTGAAAAGGCCTACCTTCCAACAGGACTTTAAATACAATAAAATTCTTATATCTACAGTGTTCTAGTTACAGACAGAGATTAATTTGAAATATGAATGATCTGCAGTTGATTTTTGTGTTAAATATTAAACAGGCTGTATTTTGAAAAAGTAATTTTGTGTATGAATACTATATAGGATATGTTTGTATTTAATAATTGGGAGGAGCAAGCTATAGCACATTTTGGAACTTAGCCCTAAGGGCTGTATATTAGAAATTATATACCTTTTTTTTATAGAGAGACGTCTCGTAATTAATTTTGTTTATTTATTCAATTATTTATAATTAGCTTTAGAGTTGGCCAACGACATATATAATTATCTTTAAACAAATCCATGGTATTTCATGTTAATTTTTTTTGTAATCTTGTCTAACCTTTTTGTATAATTTCTGTAATCATTATTAAAGGGGAGGGTTTTTGATTTTTATTTTTTTGGGGAGGGCTTTTAAATTCAATTTAATTAAATATATATGTTTTCTTCCAATCTGAAGTTTTCTTGTACTAAGGGCATATAAATAATTTCATTTTCTTGTATTAAGGGCATATAAACTTTTTTTACATTTTGGTTAATAAAGCCAAAATTTATATCTATTTCTATGGTTTATTGAGTTAACCTCTAGGTATCTTGTGTATTGTGAGTAATAAGCTGAAACATTCCTACGTTTGGTGATATTTAAATTTTAAGGTAAGTTTTGAACATGACCAATCTATGTGGCCCAGTATTGCTTCCGATTCCCTATTTAATCGTTTTGTAAGATTGGTACAATATATACATTTTATTGACACCCTAAAACGTGTTCTGGGGACCATGATCGGTGTTTATTTATTACTCCCGACCATAGGTCTCACCATAAGGGTCACTGCATTAGTTCATCTTACATGGTGGAGGCGCTTAATATAAAATTTAAAATTACCTGGAACATAATACTCGTTCGAGCAACACGATTGTAATATTGTAATATCTGAGTCAAGTCAAAATCATTAGTATATTATTTGCATTGTTCACTGCAATGCAAATTTCTTATTACCTTATACTAGGAGCTGACCTTTTACTTTTTATATCTATAGCCTAAATGAGTAGAAATTACTTTATTTTTTATTTTTGAACTTTCTACGTAATAATCACTAATATTTTAAAGCTAACGCACATGTGTGTCCATAGCACGTAGGCTTAAAATTGACGCAATGCTCTGTGTATTGAAAATTCTGACAATACGGGGGTTGGTTGGCGTGCGAAGCACGCAATGCACTGCGCGTCGGCCGCTTCTAATAGTGTCAAGCACACATGTGCGTCCTTAGCAGTGAACTTGAGTGACCTGAAAGCGGAGCACATACATTTCATGAAGATAAAATCCAAGTTGATCCACATGCACTGGATAGGTACAAGTATACCGGCTGTTTCGAATCAACCGTGTGCCGTGCATGAGCTGCTCTGAATTAAGCCCGGATGTTTCTTTGAATTAGGGGAATAGGAAGACAGTGGAATTAATTGGAACGTGGATTAGTCAAATGAGTTCACTCGAGTAGAAGGCTTAGATATTGTAGACGTTACATTAAGCTGGCTTGTCTTGGTTGATTGGTAAATGGAGAACAGGCGAATAAAGATAACTAGCTTTAACAAGGTCAAACAAAAAAGTTGAGCGATTAAAGAGTTTTGAATAGTTCAATACATTTACGCCAAATTGTATTTATAATTATAGTGAGAAGTTGTATTATAATTGTAATAATCACGCAGCTGAACCGCTGACGTGAATTAATCGAATTTCCAAAATTAAGTTTATATGTTTTAAGGGTTTCAACCTACTACATGGGAAATTGCTCAATAGCTGCCTCCGTGTACAAAATATATACAAGGTCCAATCCTTTAGTACCCAACAGGACTAAACATATTCATTAGCGAATGCTGCCTTATATATTCTGGATATTTGTTATTAGAGTAGGTGTTAATTGGGTTTTAATCAAGAATCTCTCTATATAAAATGCAATGTCCTGATTGATGATCAACGCAGAGCCGATTCTATTAAGTTAGAGACTTGAAATTTGGAAGGTACATCCGTCTAATAATGTAGCGGCGCTCTAAGAAAGGATTTTGTAAAATGTGGAATTTAAAGGGTAGAAAATGCGAAAATTCATCATTCCCAAAAGCAGCCCAATAACAGATGAAACAGCTGATTCATATCAAATGCCTGGCAACACAATTCAAGGTGTGGCCTGTTTATATCAAACCAAAACAACGTTTTTAACCATATAATGATAGGTATGAGTATTTTTACACAATCTCTCAAGTATACACAGATTTGGCCTAGACAGACCGCCCAAGCTGGTGCACCCCACCAAATAAGGTTTCAGTAGTCAGTCAAGGACAAGGAGCCTGTGAATATTTTAGCTCAGACCCTTCTCGCCATTTGCCAGGTAATACTGAACCCTAGTGAGTCAATTTGACTTCTTCCTACCATGTTTGGAAAATGTTGTGTCATTCTTACTAATAGTTACCTGCATACGCTTAGTTGTGTGAGTAATATTTAATCATAACTACTATTGACAGTATGGCTGTGAGTCAGTTCTACTGCCCAACAACGTACTGAAAAGGATAGATGAAGCTAGCGGGAAGCCTCGCATCAGTTTAGCGTATAACAAGACAAAAGGCGGGGTAGACAGTTTTGATCAGACGTGTGGAAACATGAATTGCGGTCGGAAAATCCGACGATGTCAACTTTGTGTATTTTATGATATGCATGTATAAACCCAAAAGTGACATACGTGCAAACTTAAACCGGAGAAAAAACCAGCAGGAGCAGCAAACAAAAGTTGGAAATGGTAAACGAGGAAAGAACAAAAAATAACGACCACTTTCAAGAAATAGACTTTATGTAGAAGTGAGATAGAAGCTGTGCGAGCCACTTAGACGGTATCGTCTTCAATTTCCAGCGCTGAGTACAGATTTAAAAATATAATTTCAGAGATTCTTGGACCAAATCAACCTCTTGGAGAATCTTCAACAATCTCTTTACAACCTAACCCTTCAACATCTCAACCTGATCATGAGCCTTCATCTTCTGAACCTCCAACTAGTCATAAGCTACATAAAGGAAAAATGGTTTACTGCTGAGTTTGCATATTCAAAACACAGATACACAACGACCTTTTGTTAAAAATGTGAAATAATTGTTTGCAGGAAGCATCAGTTCGAGTTGTGTTTCAGTTGCGGAAAGAAAAATTAGTATTTATGAGTACACTGAATTCTTTCATAATTTCAAAGGCTGAATTTTGTATAATTTTGTTTAATAATTTTTTTTTACATAGCTACCTGAGTTCTTGCTGACTTATTTAATATGTTTCAGAGATAATGTGATCTGAAGTTCCTAGTAACTTACTTCGCTTCTAAGATATTGATAACTGACGTTCCTAAACACTAGTTACGTTTTGGGTACTTACAAAAGAAACAGACTGAAATCTGCACAGTGCCTTGTTGTATTCAAAAGAGCATGTGTTGTACCTAATTAGAAGTTACTGAAACAGTATTATGTACGCCTACATATACTTGAAATTTTTTTAAAATTTTTTAACTGAGAGCTGAAATCCTATTCAATTTCTGAGTGCCTTCAAAGTTTCAGATGTTACCAATACATTTATTAAAACTACCTATGATATCAATATCTGTTTTTTAAGCTTTCAAAATGTATATGCTGTTATTGTGGTTTATATACAATTTTATTTTATTTAACTTCTATTCAATTTAACATTATTTAAAAATTACAAATCTATACTTCTAGTCATAGATCCCACGATGGCCATAGATTCTTAGCCACCAGAATGGTGAGAGGCATTGAATCTCCTGCATCGTTCAATTGCTTCGTTTTCGACTGATGTTTTCAAGTGCTTTGTTGACGATTGATTAGGAAAGAGTTGTTATTTTTTATATAGAAGACAGGCAATTTTCAAGTTTT
>JAGFPH010005715.1:17538-42606 GCA_018207615.1 Philaenus spumarius
CTTAGTTATGTACAAATTGTTTGTTACTGAAACATACATTCGTTGTTCTTAATTTTACTATGTTTAAACATTATTTTAACTTTGTTTAAATTTTAAACAAGTATTTTGTTTAAAATTTTGCAATTTCCTTTCAGTGTTTTTTGTGACTTTGACGACCGTGTTGAACCGGTAACTTTTTTTTATGTGTTTTTGTGTTGTTGTTTTTGCTGTGTTGTGATCTTAACAATTCTTCAACAGGAAAAGCAAGGGGCCAATAAGGTGGGGCCTATTAAACAGTTTTTATAAAATGTTAATTATCTTTAGTCACATTTGTAATATGTGGTTGTTATTTGTTCGGTTCGTAAATGTTTTATTTTCATTCAGCAATTTTATTTGCCTTTATGAGGTGTTTGGCTTTTTAATATGTTTAGGAGCTGCACGCTCTGATTAATTGGTAACTAACTAATGAGGACAATATCTTTTGGCCAGTGAAACAACGGGGCCGTATTGATGCAATATAAAATGGGAATGCAGCCAGAGAATGGAAGGGAAACGTGGACCACCGGTTAATGATAAAAGCAATTTTATGATAACCGTTTACACTAAGCAAGCCCAGCCACTTCGAGGGCAGTAACAATGGCTGCAGTGTAAATGTAAATGTAATTGACAAAATATAAAGACACGGGGGATCAGGGCAAGTATTGTTCCCATGGTTTATTGAAGCAATATCAAGTTCTCATGTTTAAATGCAACGCAATAGATCCTGCAGTATTATTCTTTGTCCAAATGTGGTTAGCAGCTTAGTTCACTTTACTAGCGGATTTCCGTAGGAAAGATGAGCATTGCAATGGCTCTTCTGGTGAGACCTAAGGACATGGAGTGGTCAATGAGCATCGACCATAGTCCCAAGAACACGTTTTGGGTGTCATTAATCATTCGTATATATGTGTTTACACTCTAATTTGAAGGCCTCATTTTAACATTCAAAACTTTCTTACACTTATTACAATAAGGATCGAAGCATTTTGATTTCACTGGTGCAGAATTTGGTTTAATTCTACTTGTGCTAGCTTCAAACAAATCTCTTTTAGAAGTTCTCTTTTTCTTTTTTGGTAACTCCTTAGTCAGGCTATCTTTTTTCCTTTTTTTTGTGCAAATTTTTAGGCCTTTGTGATAATTTTTTCATACTAAAATAATTTAAATAAAACTGTAGTGCAATTCGTGATTTTGCGAATTTTTATTTTATTATTATTAATTAATTATTATTTTAAGATTTCCCTGCATTAAAGTGTTGATTAATAGGTAAGAAATATATGGTAAAAATTTCACTAGCTTATCTCTAGTAGTTCCTGAGAAAACTGTGTCCCAAGTTTGACAAACACAATTTTCAGGAAATCGCATTTAAGGGGACTGCATCATAAACATCTCACACATACAATTCATACAGAATCAAACTTAAGAACAACCAAGCAAACTTCCTATAACCACTCCTAGATGGAGCTGATGAAGGTACATTTTTGTTATAACCGCTCCTAGATGGTGCTGATAAACTATCTTTTACTTTACACGGAATATTTATGCCGATAGTAAAGTAACTGAAGTTTTGTTAATTTGTCAGTTTTATTTCATGAAGCCGTAGTCTAGTGGATAACGAGGCGTCTTTCTGATCACAAGATGCCGAGTTCGAATCTAGACTAGGGAGACCAGATATCTAATCATATCTGTGGTTTGAGGGTAGGAGGGCGGAAGTAAAGCAAATGGTGGTTGGTTCGCTTCCAAGCTGACGGGATATGACTAGATATCTGGTCTCCGGCTGGGGCTGTTTTGCATAATTTTACTAAAGTAATTATGTAAAAAAAAACAGGAAATAATAATCTCGTTGTAGAACATTTTCTATATCAGGATATATTGCATCTATAAGACGTTCGAGATCCATGGAAAAGTACTGAAATATGCCAAACTAAAAGAGGAACCCATGACAATAACTGTAAATACAAAAAATAAGTCATTGGCGCCCCATAACTGTATTTTTATATTACAAAACCAGTTGTTGGCACAGAATAGAAAACAAACATTTTAAGGTTATAATTAAAATCGAAAAGCTTTTTTACAAATACTAACACTTCTAAAGTAATATAAATCACTTAACTAAATTCAAAATTAAATATCGGTGTGCCAAAAGTTAAGATAACAAACGCCAGATTCTTAACAAAATCACAAGAAAACTGAAAAAATCATAGACTCACTAACATCTGTAGTTTCTTACAACAATAACTCATCAATCAAACCATATGATAGCTTCAAAATTTGCAGTGTTACCACAAATTGGTGTTAACAAAAAATACCTCAAACATTAAATCAACCTAAATAATGTTCTTATTATTTTACGAAATGCGTGAAAGGTGCCAATAACTATAGGTAGTGCCAACCACTATACATCTTACCCTATATACCCATGAAAACTTTTCAAACGAAGTACACATTTAAAAAAACACATGAAATCACATTGTGAATAAACACATTAAATCACTGATGGTGGTGACTAATCACTAATATTTCTACACTATTGATTGATGGCTTTGGATCCCGTGTTCTACCGGTTTTGGTGAACTATCCTGTCATCTTCAGATCCGCTCATATAAGGTTAATTGGGCGACTACAGGGGAAGAAGGAGGCAAATCACTTTTTACAAACTTTTCAGAAAACATTTTTTTAAGTTTGGAGACCTGTTTATCATTTAAAGAATCCCTTAGTTATGTACAAATTGTTTGTTACTGAAACATACATTCGTTGTTATAAATTTTACTATGTGTAAACATTATTTTAACTTTGTTTAATTTTTAAACAAGTATTTTGTTTAAAATTTTGCGATTTCCTTTCAGTGTTTTTTGTGACTTTGACGACCGTGTTGAACCGGTAACCTTTTTTTATGTGTCTTTGTGTTGTTGTGTGTGCTGTGTTGTGATTTTAACAATTCTTCAACAGGAAAAGCAAGGGATTGCACCGTGGCCAATAAGGTATGTGTTGCCCATTAAACAGTTTGTATAAAATGTTAATTATCTTTAGTCACATTTGTAATATGTGGTTGTTATTTGTTCGGTTCGAAAGGTTTTATTTCCATTCAACAATTCTATTTGCCTTTATGAGGTGTTTGGCTTTTTAATATGTTTAGGAGCTGCACGCTCTGATTAATTGGTAACCAACTAATGAGGACAATACCTTTTGGCCAGTGAAACAACGGGGCCGTATTGATGCAATATAAAATGGGAATGCAGCCAAAGAATGGAAAGGAAACGTGGACCACCAGTTAATTATAAAAGCAATTTTATGATTACCGTTAACATTAAGCAAACCCAGCCACTTCGAGGGCAGTAACAATGGCTGCAGTGTAAATGTAAATGTAATTGACAAAATATAAAGACACGGGGGATCAGGACAAGTATTGTTCCCAGGGTTTATTAAAGCAATATCAAGTTCTCATGTTTAAATGCAACGCAATAGATCCTGCAGTATTATTCTTTGTCCAAATATGGTTAGCAGCTTAGTTCACTTTACTAGCGGATTTCCGTAGGAAAGATGAGCATTGCAATGACTCTTCTGGTGAGATCTAAGGACATGGAGTGGTCAATGAGCATCGATCGTAGTCCCAAGAACACGTTTTGGGTGTCATTAAACATTAGTATATATGTGTTTGCACTCTAACTTAACGGCCTCATTTTGAGTCCGATTTTTTTTACCCAAATTTGGTACGCGCGTTGGTCTTTCATGGCTCGGTCGAGTTCGTTAGCCAAAACATCAAACAAACAAAAGCACGTTTTTTGACATAAAGAAAACAAATTTAGATTTCTCGTGATAGAATGAAACTTATAGCTCGTCTGATTCCCCCAGATTCGATAAAAACGTAGGATACCATAAAGGTTCACTAAAAGTAACATACAATGAGAGTTTGTTCGCTGCGAGCGAAGCAGTCCGTAATTAGAATCCGCAAGGTCAAGGTGCAAACTAGCAAAACGAGTTTTTGAGCGGAACGAAGAAGCTTGTGAGCGGGGCTGGAGGCTGAGGTTAATACAAATTCTACTAATATATTTCGTACACACGTTCAGCATTTCCCAAATAGTTGGTTGAAACCCGAAAACATTTATTTAATTTCGGAATTTCGCTCAACTCACGTCAGCGGTTCATCTGCATGATCGAATTACAGTAGATTCCCGCTAATCCGAACTAATTGAGACGGAATAATGTTCGGATTAGCGGGAATTCGGAATAGGCGGATTTCATAAATAATATCATCGTATTGACATGTTAACGGGTAAATAATGTGCGGGGCATCTGCTAACGTCAGCTCTATACAGCGTTGACCTGCTTGTGAACAGGTTCAGTGAAAGTCAGTAAGAAAATGCATTTCCTTCGATGACTCATAGCGCCGAGACACTACCTATCCCTCTCCCTCCCGTGTTTCAAACATATTTATGAATCGCTGCACTGAGCACTAGTCTAGTCGTATCTAGTTCAGTGTTTATTCTAGGGGAGTTTGATAAACTGTGTGAGCTTATTGCAAATTTACTGTAAATCTTTGTTCAGCGAGTGTTGAGTTACTTTATCGAGTCACTTTGCCATTTTTATTTGTTCGTAGTCCTTGACGTCAACTGTTAAACATTAAACATGGCAAGTAAACGAAGTCATGCTTCATGTACTTTGAAAGAAAAACTTGAAGTGAAAAAGATTGAACAGTGGTGAAAGTGCTACTAAATTATCACGAACTTCTTTTTGATTTCTCCTGTTTTTTAAGTTTAAAAAATAGGTATTTTTTCTGAACTCTGTTCGGAATGGGCGGATTTTCGGATTAGTGGGGTTCGGATTAGCGGGACTCTACTTTATTTATCCTACTCAGAGAGCCCATAGATTGGGTCCAAAGGCTGGGAACTGCTTTGTACCAGTTATCTATACTTGTAAAAGCCAAATACCATTGACTCATTGACTCATCACAGTTTCTCCAAAACCACGAGGACTACAAACATGAAATTTGGCACTAATACTCTTTTTAGGCTCTAGACGTGCACTAAGAAAGGGTTTCAGAAAATTCGAAATTTTAGGAGGGGTTTTGGGGGGTCAAAGTTACTAAATCACGATTTCTCAAAACCTACCGAACGGATTGGAATGAAATTTCGTATGTAGCTTCCTCTAGGGCCATAGATGCTCGCTAAGAAAGGGTTTAACAAAATTCGAAAATTTAGAGAAGGTTTGGGGGGGTCAAAGTTACTACAAAAACCATCGAACGGATTGGAATGAAATTTGGTATTCAGCTTCCTCTAGGGCCCTAGGTACTCGCTAAGAAAGGGTTTTAAAAATTCGAAATTTTTGTGGGGTTTGGGGGTCAAAGTTACTAAAAAGAAACACCGAACGGATTGGAATGAAATTTGGTATATAGCTTCCTCTAGGGCCAAAAATGCGGATCTCTAAGAAAAGGTTAAAAAAATTCAAAATTTTAGGGGGGGGTGGGGGGGGGGGGTCAAAGTTACTAAAAATCACCATAAGAAATATATATATAGTGTAATATATTTATTGATATAATATATTTTTTGTTAATATACATTTAACTTTGATTTGTCTATCCGTGCAAAGCCGGATCGGGCTAGCTAGTGTTAAATATTTACAAACAGTTCTTATAAAGCTTGACAATAGGATTAACTATTTGGTGCCATCGTAAATACTTTGAGCAAAGCTATTAGGTAAAGTAAGTTTATTAAGGAGTCGAGGGAGAGAAGCCTCAGCGGTTGCTAGTCTCATCTTAATCAATTCAGCCCCAAACCTCAGTTCACAAGTTATACTGTCTTGGGATGCACTAATTGTAATGCATAACCATCCCTTGAATAATATTAAACGCAAGCTGGTTAATCTTTGTAGCTTAAACAAAAGTGTTTCTAATTTTAGTTTTGTACTATTTTTAAAAATATGAAGTTAAATATAGTAACACTTCTTTCAGGGACGTTACCATTGGGGTGAGCGAGGAGATGTGTCCCACAATAATATATATTTTTTTAAATTCAAAAAATGTTGTGAAATCTAAGAATCTACTTTAAACTGCTAACACTGCAGTAAAACACTTCACTCAAAGAGTTACGTTCTAAGTTAAGAAATTGCGGTTTTATTTGATACAATGTTGTGTTTGTATAGAAAAGAAATTTATTGTTGTAAAATGTTAACATCCGCAACAGGCACGTGAAAAGTAAAACTCCATAAGAGTTGGGAAAATCTATTCTGTAAAAAATAAATGCGTAGTAGTATTTTAAATTAATGTTCCGGGAAATATTATTCCAAGTATCGTTGTTGTGGCAGCACTGACTGTCAGTGAGAAAATGTCTACTCTACTCACCACCCACCACCCTTCCTACAGTCTAGTTGTTTGTTTACATATATGTAGGCAGACAGCACACAGTGATGTAGGGAAAGGCATGCAATATTACAACTTCCTACTCTAAAGTTGTGTTGCTGGAAATGAGTTAAGTAAACTGTGTAGAATAGAAGTAACTACTGTACAGTTTTTACTGTTTATAATAGTTTTACTAATGTTACGAATAGATGGGGAACAAACCATCTATTAGAGTTAGATATATTCAAGGCCGTAGCCATTAGGGGGTTTGGGTAGGGGGTCAGAACCCCCCCTAAATTCCTTACGTGGATTAAAAAGTTTCTATGGTGTTTTACGTTTATATTGATTTTGAAGAAACTAGACGGTCTATAAGGTCGTTTAGGGGGTTGGCGTGCGAAGCAATCAAAGCATTGTGTATTAAAAATACTCCCAACACGGTGGTTGGCGTGCGAAGCACGCAATGCTCTGTGTGTTGAAAATTCCCCCAATACGGGGGTTAGCGTGAGAAGCACGAAATGCTCTGTATTGCGTCCTTAGCAGTGAACGTGTTAAAAGGGTTTAAATTCAATTCCCAGGTTCTGACCTGACCCCTCCCGAAAAGTTTTCCTGGCTACGGCCTTTGGATTATATTAAAGCTAAAAATTTTACTCCTCCATCTTAGAAATTTTTTTCAAAAATAAAATTTACGAATTCGATTTGGGAGCAATGGTTTAGGTCAAACACTTTGAAATAAACACTTTTTGTCTCTTAAAATTTTTTCTAAAAACTTTTCCTTTTCGAGATATTAGCAACTTTAAGTCGATTTATTTCAACACGTTTAGTGCCGCCATTTTGTTCAGAGTGAACATTTGCGGCATTGTATTCTACTAAATTAGACCTTTAATTTTATGTACAACTCAACCCGGGCTCTCATTTAAGATTCTGACTCCTTGTGGGCCGTCCCCCCGAAGTGGTGGCGGCCCATTGAAATTGTGGTAAAATAGTGTTTTATGCCCAGTAACAGTGCACCAAGTTATATAGTTCCATCTGTAACGGTTAAAACAATATTAACCCCCTACGCGACTTTTCACCACGCCTGTTATAAAGCTATTGAGTTTAAGCCTTTGAATTTACCACTGCGTATTTCATTTCGTCGATTTCTTCTTCTTTTAAAATCTGCTGTTACTTTAAACTGCTGTTAAATATTAGTAAATGTGTGAAGCAACGAAGAAGACGAAATCAAAAACGCAGTGTCTCACTTTAAGTGCGTACCGCGAGTTCGTATATATTATTGTACCTGGTCCAAAAAGTGCTAGGTGCGCCTAAAGTTGTTTTCACTTCAAAACCCAAATATAGAGCGTAGTAAATCATTGGAGATGATTTTAAGTAATTGTATATTCAAATTAATTAATAGTTTTTCTTCATTTTACTTTCTCCACCCATGTTCGAATTTGAATTTTCAGTTGAATTATCTGTTTTGGTGCTCCCAGAACCCCAAAAAATGGTTTAGTGCAATTATCTGTGTTGGTGCTCCCTGAACCCAAAAATATTTTTAGTGGAATTTTTTGTTTTGGTGCTCCCTGAACCCAAAAAAGTGTTTTTAGAGTGGTGTCTGTCTGTCAGTCTGTCAGTCTGTCAGTATGTATACACGACCAGAGAGGACACTATTGGTCCGATTTTCATAAAATTTGGTATGTAGGTACTAAACCCTAATATCTCCAGGTGTTTTTTTCATTTTTTGGAATTTCTAATTTTTAAGGGTAATTTACCCCTAAAACTCCATAAAAAACGACAAATATGCAAATTTCTCAAAAACGGCTCTAACGATTTTGATCAAATTTTCAGTATTTATAGTGCTTAAGACGCCAAACAAAATGACACCACCCGCTTTTATCAAAACTTCGGCGTTTTATAACTATGGAGAAATGTTTAAAAATAAACAAGTTTATATTGTCAATCTAGCATCGCGGCAGCGGCCGCACGGGGTAGCACCATGGTAGCGATCACGGCCAATAATTCAAAGGTCGCGTGATCGAATCCCGCCTAGGACAATAATTTTTTTATACGATTGACGTGGGTAGAATATTAATTTTTCGTTTTGTTCTAAAAAGTAATAAATAAAATGATTGAAAACAATATTATTTTGACTACAGTAAGTTGGGAGAAAGTTTGTGTCAGTTAACTGATACCGTTTATTTCAATTGTACGAAGCTGCAAGATTACGTTAAGCATACTTCTTGGTGAAGTCAACATGGCTTTGTATGCTCTAAGTATAGCTATAAACACCAGACCGTCTGCGAATAATAAAACATTGATACATAACACAAGTAATCACCATTTATAGTTTTCCACAACGCTTCACTGGGATTGAGATACACTGAGCAGTACGTAAACCGAATAATTTACTGCGTACAAATAGAGCAGTTGTTTTACAATGCAATTGTTCTCTGTGTTTTAATTCGTAGAAATAATGTACAAAGCTATAATTTTATTTCGAGAACACACATTCATGTTTTCCTTTAAATAGTGACGTTGTACCAGCATACACGTCAGTCGGATGTATTCGCTATTTTCAACTTTTAACAGTTAAATATAGAACGTGTCAGAACAGTAAACATGCATTTATATAAAATGTAAAATGAAATACTATTCAAACCTGATGAAATATTCATGTCTTATTTGCCTGCATTCGGTTGAGAATGCATCAGCTTTATGATAAGTTGACATAATAACGACGGTAGGGATATGTCTTCAACTAGGTAATGTAACTCAAAGGCGTTTCAATGACAAAGTCGTCATATTCAGTTATGCACTAGCTGAAGTAATCACAAACTGCTTAACCAACCTAAAGGTTGCATACCTCGTATGTTTTACAAAAAGATTCGTGGTTAAAAACCATGGTACATTAGTAAGGCGATAACAAGTGACTAGCGTTATAGTACGTGCAACTGGTCTAAAATTTACTTAAACTTAAAGGGAGGCACACATGAATATGCTAACATTTTATTTAAATTTATAAATGATGTTTTGAATATTTTGTTTGGTAAACTTCTCGTAATATTAAAGATTTTCTTACATTTTTTAGTATAGTTACTTTTTGGGGCTGTTTTTGGGCCCATTTTGGAAAAATTGTGGTACATTTTTATTAACTCGATATTCCTAAAACAAACTACAAAACATAGAACATTCTGTTCAATACTATTTCAATTGATAACTACAGATTCAGTCCTTGCAAAGTGCTTTCTGTTCACTTTGCTCCTAGCTCTTTCTAAAGGAAGACATAGGAAACAGTGCATGCACACAGGTGTACCAACAAAACTGTTTAGTTGCTCTTTCATTTGATGTGTTATTTAGAATAAGTTAATTTAAATAAATTGTACAAAGCCTTAAAACCCTGGTACTAATTTTACGATATTCGCCGGTAAGGAAACCTTGTCGTTTATTAGACGTTTATTTTCTGTTTTTTCCCGCTTTATAAATAGCAAACTCTTCCCATGATTATTAATTATTACTGTTATTGATTTTAACTGATGGTATCTTGTCAATAAGGTCCGAACTGTTTATTATGCAATGGTTGCTTATGAAAACTAATTCTTTCGTTAGTATTGTGTCTAAATATTTAGATAGATGGTATGCGGGGCGGTTGTGAAGTTGACAAGAAGCCTTATCGGAATATCGGGTTTGTGTACTTTGGGTAACCCTTTTAGCCGGGGGCATGAGGGTTAATCATTTTTAGAGATCTAATGTTATTATCAGATAGTAAAGTCTTAGATTTATTCATAAAACACAAAAAGAATAAAACAACTTCAAAACCAAAGAAAAAACAGTCTTACATCTCTGTAAAATATGGCAGCCTGCTGAACAACACCTTACGCAACGAGATGTCAAAAAATGATGTCGTCACCACGTTCAGAACGAAAAACAAACTTGAGTCTATGGTGAACAGACCTACTAACAAAAAGCTCGACTCAACACTACAAACGGGAATCTACAAACTATCCTGTAATGATTGCCTAAGTTATTACATAGGTCAAACAGGACGTCCTTAAAATAAAACGGTTTAAGGAACACTTACCAAAAAGAAGCCAGGGGACTCTAATTTCTAATTTCGCGGAGCATTAAATAAATAACGACCATGGTTATACAGATTTTTCCCGAAACTTGGACATGTATGTAAGAAAGGTCGCTCCGAAACTTGGACATACTACACGTATGTAAGAAAGGTCGCTATATGGACTCATGGGAAGAGTTTGCCATTTATAAAGCGGCAAAAACAGAAAATAAACACCTATTAATGACAAGCTTTCCTTCCCGGCGAATATCGTGTTCGACTCGGTGATAAAATTGCAGGGTTGTAACGCTTCTCAACCAAACAGTGATAAGGACTAAGGCAAAGGGAAGGGATAGTCTCCAAACCTCGCCACGGCAGTCGTATTAAAAGTTTTACCGTGACCGGTTAGCGTGATTAGGCCTAATCGATGTTTTTAATTTGTTTTTTTTTTAAGTGTTTTAATGTGTTTCGTGACGTGTTTTTGTGATTTTTGTTTTGTGTATTAACTTTAATGTTTTGACGACCTCATGAAGGGAATTATTTATTTCTTTGATCTGAAGATGGGCACATAGGTTACCCGAAACCGCGGTAATCACATAGTGATTTCATGATTGGATATGACAAAAAAAGCAGGTATAGTACCTATTTAATTTATTGATAAAATTAATCTTAAATTATTAGATAATTAACTGTCTTGATGCATACCAAATATATATTTTAATTCTACCCCATATATACATGTCAGATACAGGAATACAAATACATAATTTGTTATTGGATTGTGTCCCTAAGGTCAGTAACAATGACAAGAGTTTTGGATAAAGTTGAAGTATCGAGTGATCCTTAGACTGTGTCACCAATTTGTTTGCAGAGACAAGTGTTGCACATCTATTCGTGTCAAGACGGTGTCACTAGATTTGTGCAAACAATCATTTCGTTGAATTCACTGTCTCGAGTTTGCTGAACCACTGAAGTGAGTTGAGCGGAAAAAAGTAATAAAACTGTAAGGACGAAGTGGTGGATGCCTATGACGCATAAGAAACCCGCGGGTTTACACGAAATGGCGATTATAACAAAGAGTATCATTGACCAAAGGGTTAGGAGAATAAATATCTTAGAAAGACTCAAGTGCACTTTTTAAATCAGAACATATAAGAAGGGGCACCGATGTTGGTGCTAATGTATTTAGTGTCTTGAGTTTTGCACAAAGTTTTGCTGTCTATACAAAACTAGCTGGCCCGATCCGGCTTTGCACGGATAGACAAATCAAAGTTAAATGTATATTAACAACAAACAAAAAATATCTGTATACATACTATATTACACTAACCTAATACTGATATATCCAAGAAAAATAAGCGATTAAATCCAATCATGAGTTTATAAATGGCCGCCGTCAAACCTAAATTACTCAAAAACCGTACATTTTAACAAAAAATGTTAAGATACTTTTTTGTAGCCCTTTTAATTCCGTTTGATATATACAGGGTGTATAAAAAAAAAACCTTTCATGACTTTGGGATATGATTCCTCATACAAAAGTAAGAAAAAAGTTCCTATAAACATAGATTTGAAAACGCTTGGTTTTCCAGATATCCGCCATTTTGTTTTTTGTACAAAATAATTCATATCTAGAGAACGGTTTGACTGATTGAGTTCAAACTTGGCATGAAGTTTAACCTGACCTCAAGAAAAATAAATGATTAAATCCAATTATGCGTTTCAAAATGGCGGCTGTTTGAAAATGTCAAACTTAAATTACTTAAAAACCGTACGTTTTAACAAAAAATGTCAAGACACATGTTTTGTAGCGCTTTTGATCCCCTATCGGATGATATATTGTATATATATCAATAAATATATTACACTATGTATTTTTATGGGGGTTTTAGTAACTTTGACCCCCCCCAAACCCCCTAAAATTTCGAATTTTTTAAAAACATTTCTTAGCGAGCACCTATCGCCCTAGAGGAAGCTACATACCAAATTTCATTCAAATCTGTTCTGTTTTTTTTTTTAGTAACTTAGACCCCCAAACCCCACTAAAATTTCGAATTTTTTGAAAACCTTTCTTAGCAAGCACCTAGGGCCATGGAAGAAGCTACACATCAAATTTCATTCCAATCCGTTAGGTGGGTTTTTTTAGTAACTTTGACCCCCAAATTTCCCATAACATTTCGATTTTTTAAAAAAAAAACCTTTCTTACCAAGAAACCTAGGGCCCTAGAGGAAGCTATATTCCAAGTTTCATTGCAATCGATTCCGTAGTTTTTGAGAAATCATGATGAGGGGATCAGTGAGTGGTATTTGGCTTATATAGATAAGATGAAGGTAATCTATGGGTGAAGCTGTTTCCTGACAGAACAAATGATAAGCACAAGTTTGTAGAATGGACCGTATGTCCAGCATAATAATTCAAAAATAGATACCTCTTAGTGTTAGAACCCGTATTCAAAGATAAGAACTTTTTGTTGTGATGCCTATTTACCAAGTTCCTGGTCCAATGTAATATTTTTGGTTTTTTAAAGCTCCTTACCCAAGAAAATACCCAAAATGTTGTTGGCAAATCAAGTAATAAAGGCAGTCGGAAGAAAAATTCAATTTTTCATTTAAGAGTTTTTCTGGATTATTTTTTTTGGTGCTTGAAGTATTGAAACGTACCATATAAAACAATAAAAATTTATTTAACTCCTAATGCAACCCTAAATGATTTATATTTTTAAAGACCTGCTATAGTTTTTTCCGCAAGACAAATTGCGACCCTTTGCAAATTACGACTTTTATTGTATTTTAGTGCGCACTCAGTTTAACTTCGATTAAACTGGTTTTATTTACAATTTCACTCCATAACTTCAATTACCAGTTATTAACGATATATCGATCCGTGATACGAGTCCGAAGCGATACGGTCGGTAGTTAATTGGTTGCCATAATAGATCAAATCTCGCTGGTGATTGGGTTTGGGAAAATGGCGTTATATATATCTAGCAATGCTATTTACAGAATCATTGGACGGGAGGAGCGTACTCATACTGTTTAAAACTCTTACAAAGAAAGCATAATACAATATTTGAGATGGTAAAAAATATAAAAAACACATTACGGTTTTGACATTTTTATGAAAACTAACGAATTTACACAAAACTTAATTACGTTTAAAAACACTTTGTTTATTTATTAAGGTACAAAAACTTTATCCTTACCTACCAGGTATTATGTCACTCATCCTAGAAGATCGAATAATACATTTTACTGGAAATTTTGTTTGTCGTTTAGTATATTACCTGTCGGCTTATTGTTTCCGTGGATGTATATTTTGTATTGCTCTTGTACATCCATATATTTACCTTTATGCAAAATTTCCATATTCGTATGTATGTCGTTTGTAAGTATGGGCGTAATCTAGCAGGTGTTCTGCGAAAGTTGATTTTATTGTTGCATTTGTTTTTTTAGAATTGGGGATGTGTTCTTTAAATCTTTTTTTGGAAGGTCCTTCCCGTTTGGCCAATATAAAATTTGTTACAATCACTACAATTTAATAAAACGTTTAAAACCGTCAACTAATCCAAAATTAAGATGTAATCTTACCTTGTCTTTATCGCAATTTCGGTCATTCGGCCATCATCAAGAGAATTAAAAACATTATAAAACACAACACAAAACACAACACTAAATTAAATAAGTCTCACTCCGTATGGAGATCGTTGAACGATCAATGTACATATGGTTTAGATTACGTCTTAATGTGTCGACGACGTGCACGTCAAATCGTTCGGTCGATACTGACCTCTAATTGCGTTCTAACATCTTATCTCTGTTGGATTAGCCTGAACCGGTCTCTCAATTAACTTGTCGTATAACATATTAGAATGGAATGATAGCTGGTCGTTTAGTAGGTGCGTAGTATTACATTTCGTGGCTTTATATATCTCAAATTTTTCTAACGCATTCATATATCGTCCTTTTTTGCATATATGCATTATTTCCATAGAGACAAGGTAAGATTACATCTTAATGTTGGATTAGTTGACGGTTTTAAAAATCACGGTTTGATAAAATCACTAATCCGTGAGCTGAAATGGAATCAAAACTACAATTTATTTTGTAAATTCCGCTTTTTGTGTAATTGTTTGTGTTTTTTGGTTAGACTAGTAATTTGCCAAGGCTATTGTCTGTCCTAAGCTATATTTATTCCGTGCTCATTCAAAATATTTCGGGCTATTTTATCAATATGTTGATTAAATGTTACTGCTGTGTATTTGTTAGTTTTGACCTGTTTGTTTTTTTTTCTTATATCTTTCTCTATTGTTTTCGAATTTTAAAATTATTTTGACAATTAGTTGAACGTCGTAATCATTATTTACGACTGTGTGTTTCTAAATCTGCGTTTCATCGTATTTGTCACTCGTACTCGTAGGAATGTTCAACATTCTATTTACGGAACAATTAAAAGCGGCCATTTTGTGTTGTATAGGATGATACGATGTATTGTGTATTACATGGTCCGTCTGTGTCGGTTTTCTATAGATTTTGAAACTATGTTCTGTTCGACTATTTGCAATCGTCAAGTCGAGAAAATTGATTGCACTGTTAATCTCGATTTCGCATGAGAATTTTAATTTCGGGTGTATGTTGTTTAAGTATAAACAATTTGTACCTGTCTTTCACTTCCTAAGAAAAGGCAAATCGTATCGTCCACATACCTATAGTAATACATTATTTTCTTGTAGTGTGGCTTATCGCTTTTCATGATATGTTCTGTTTCAATGTAATTTTAAAATATTTCCGCTGGTATGCTTGATAACGGTGATCCCATTGTGAGTCCGTCATTTTGTTTAAAAAACTCATTATTCATTTACGCACTATAATTTTGATATCATATTTATCTTCATTCAAACTATATGTAAAATTGATATACATTTTTAACGCTCTGTCACCTATAACACTAAGTAATAACGCAATTTAATAAGCTGGAATGACTAAATTACTTTTTCTTGCAACTAAATAAATTTTTTGTATAAAAAACTTCCAGTTCTCGGCCATGTCCATCGAAGTTCATTTGGCATGCGTATACTTGCATTTTATACTATCGTTGCCGTTCGGCATTGTTACTAGTAATTATTAACAGCACTAAAGTAATATTTACTTTATTCAGTGAAAGAATAGCCCTTGATGAATAGTCTATTACTTTACCGACTGCGCCACGTGGTAAAGGAGAGAACACGACTAACTCAACTGACTTGTTTGAGTGTCCAATTTAACACGTTCACTGCTAAGGACGCACATGTGAACTTGACACAACACTATGCGAAGCGGCCGACGCACAGTGCATTGCACGCCAAAACCCATATTTTCAGTATTTTCAATACATAATGCATTGCGTGATTCGCACGCCAATCCCCAATTTTAATCCTATGTGCTATGGACGCACATGTGCATGCACTTAACATTAGTGATTATTACGTAGAAAGGTTCAAAAATATAAAATAAAGTAATTTTTACTCATTTAGGCTACAAATATAGAAAATAAAAGGTCAGCTTCTAGCAAAGGAATACGAAATTTGCGTAGCAGTGAACGTGTTAGTCTGCCGCCCGCCTGAATACCGGTCAATTGCGGACACGGACTATTGCGGACACATCATTAAAGCGGTCAATTGTGGACACTAGGGATTACTGCTACCTGACAAGGGCTTGACAGGTCTATGCAAATATTTCAATACTGGAAAGTTGCGGACACTATCTTCTGGAAAAATAAAGAAGTAATGTGACTAATACAACAACTGCTTTGATATACACAGGTTTTTAAGACTGATTTCCATCACACTTTACACAGGCTGTGGACTGTCAAAATGATATCATATTGACGTCTGTCAAAATGATATCATTTTGGCGTGTTTAAAATCAGCTTAAGTAGGTTTCGTCTTATCTTATAGCTACTATATACATATAACAGTATTTTGCCGATAACAGTATGATTATAATATTTGTATAATTATAATATTTCGTCGTATATAATTAGAATTAAAAAAAACTAGAGGACTTACCTAAACTGTTTAGTCACAGTATTTTGCCGATAACAGTATGATTATAATATTTGTATAATTATAATATTTCGTCGTATTATCACTTTATATAATTATAATTAAAAAAAAAAACTAGAGGACTTACCTAAACAGTTTAGTCACAGTCTTTTGCGATGCTATTAACACTGTGAGGGTTGAAACTTGAAAGCAAACTGAAAGAAAATACCTGTGGCCTCCCACCCCCCACACTGGTATTCCCACCCCCGTGAGTCATCTGTAGTTGTGGCTCAGCCCTTTATATAGGGTCTACGGGCCTGGCTTGTTGCACTGTGTGAATAATCTTAAAATATTTGGCAGTTTCCTGTGACTCATAGTGGGGAGAAAGCGAGCCTTCTGTTTGCACCTGTTGTACCTGTAAAACCCTTGTCAGCTGTTTGCACCTGTTGTACCTGTAAAACCCTTGTCAGGTAGCAGTAGTCCCTGTTGTCCGCAATTGCCCGCTTTAATGATGTGTCCGCAATTGTCCGTGTCCGCAATTGACCGGACACCGCCCGCCTGACCTTCGTCCATGCTCCTGTCTACAAGCATGTTTACTTTATTACAACTAGAAGGTCCTAGACTAGAGATAGGACTTACTACTAAGTTTATACAATAATAGGAAGCGCAACAAGCCCATTGTGGCTGACGTAACTTGCGCAATCCACCCTACTGTCAAAAAACCTTTTTTCCTGATATTTATTGTAAACAATTTTAATAAAAATAAAAGTCCAACAGATACGAAATTACTCCTCACGTAAACAGGTAATGAAGGATGTTGTTTGGTGTGTTGGGAGTTTAATTTTGTATTCGTGGAATTTTGTTAGAATGAAGCCATACGTGTAAGCTGGAAGTAAGGAACGCAAAATATTGAAGTTATTTGATAAAATCAGTACATAGCAAGTCGTGCGTGAAATACAGCGAGATACATCCACGCCTTGTTAAAGCTTGAATGGGTACAGAATTGGAAATCTGGAAATGGATTTATTAATATTCCACTGAATACACGGTAACTTATTGACAATGGCAGCTATGCGTTGTATGTTTAAAGAGATGAACTTTAATGGAAGAAAGCTTACAAATATGCGGTTTTTAGCGAATTTCAGGAAAAATGAGCTATTACAGTGATCCTTAGTAAATGAGCACTAATCATGGTCCCTAGAACACGTTTTCGAGTGTCAATAATAACGTTATACAGGGTGATTGGTAGTCAGTGTGAAAAATTTCAAGTCGTTATTATGCATATAAATTGCAATAAAACCACGCAATTAGGACAGTTCTATTTCATACCCCCCTCCGGAAACAGCCATTTTCCGATTTTTTAAAATTTCTTGAGATTGCCAATGAAAATCTCATTTTTCTTAACTTTTACCAAACATATTGCCACTTTTTATGACGTTTTTGGAAAGTACACAAAATTGTATATCAGAATAAGTATAGTGTGCCACAGTCAAGCCCTCTTAAAGCCTTGTAAAATCTACTTGAAAGAAATATTTTGGAAAATTAAGAGAAAGTGCTCTACAACTTACTTAAGAAATTTTTCTTATGCCTCTTACTACAAACTGTTAAATATCACAAAAAGCTTTAAAATGGTATACTAGAAGTGACCTTTCCTATTCGCCTAAGGGGCGGCAATGTGCGTTAAACATAATTATTGACCTGTTTATGATGAAATAATTATAATAAATACCATATCTTCGTTTTAACATTTCCTCTCCGATGAAACTATTTCATTCCTTTGTCTTATCTCAGTTATCTACATTTTTCATATTCCTAATCAAATAACAAACATACCCATTTAAACAAACAAATTAGTTTCATTGGACTGATCTTAAAAGCATACCTCAGTTAAGTGAAAGCTACCATGGAATACGCAAGTGGCAATAAGTGTGGTAAAAGTTTAAAAAATTGAGATTTCCATGGGCAATGTCAAGAAATTTGAAAAAATCGAAAAATTACTGTTTCTGGAATGTGGAGTGTGATAAAACTGTCCGAATTTCGTAGTTTTGTGGCAATTTGCATGCATAATAACGCCTTGAAATATTTCACAGGGACTAACAATCACCCTGTATATTTGTATACACGCGTTTAAACTATTAACACGTTCAATTCAATTCAATCGAATTTTACGTTCGATACGGTCAAAATGTGGTACGGACGTTAGTTTTCTAAGTCGATTGGACGAGATCGTTAGCCAACAAAATCAAACTACGGGAAGCAGTTTCTTGACCGGTAGTAAAGATTTTTGAGATTTTCGTACCGAACTGAAACTTTTTGGGTTTCTATGTATAAAAGTAGATGAGTTACATTATTCTGCACTAACTTATAGATATTGCACAAACGTATGCTGTAGGAACCAAAACTTAAACGGCTTTTTACGCCAATGGGGTCGGTTGCGGGGGAAAACTATAGATACCAAATATATAGATAATTGCGTGAGAAACAATTTGTATTTACTTTTTTCTCTTAACTTATTGGTTAAGCTAGTAGAAGCAAACAATTTTATTTTGTCCGCCATTTTCCAAGATGGTGGCTTGAGCACAACTTTTTCTGGGACTTTATATAATTTCAATCGGGATGCCCCTGAAATAATTTGTACAAATTTCCTTCATTGTGTGAAGCATTTTTGAAAACAGTACATTTTTCGACTAAAATTATAAAAGTTATGTTATCATATTATTGCAATCATGTTCCTTGCACAAATAAAGGTAAAATCGAAGCATGTGGGGGAGTTGTACAGGTTGATTGAGAAACTTTGCCGTTTAATTGCTTTCTTTTGCTCCATTTAACTGTCATTCACACTCCTGTTGTTTCTCTCTCGCACGCTCAGAGTATCGGAAATTTAAGTATTGGAGTCGTATATTCTGTACAGTTTAAAAATACTTTCTCACAGAGCTAATAAATGTATTACTATTTTGGTACATTTGATGATGATCGTGTTTCTTTATACGATTAAAGTACAAAAATGAACCATAATCTTGTGGATAAAACCCACAAGATATTTTATATTTACAAAATAATTTTACTTTTTCGTCAAAGTAATTTTATTTGCATAACCATTACAATTTGGTGATTTGAAATGAAAGAAAGTTAAAATTAAAGAACACAGTTTGTTTCTTTAACCTTTATTCGAACTGACTTCCATCAATAGCTGTGCACTGGTAGCAACGAAACAAAAATGAGTCATAAGCGTTTTTTAAACGTTTACAAACAACGAGAAAGGCTTACATCATAATTCAAACACTAATCGCTATTAAAAACTTGAAAATTGCCTGTCTTCTATATAAGAAATAACAACTCTTTCCTAATCAATCGTCAACAAAGCACTTGAAAACATCAGTCGAAAACGAAGCAGTTGAACGATGCAGGAGATTCAATACCTCTCACCATTCAGGTGGCTAAGGATCAATGGCCATCGCGGTATCTATGACTAGAAGTATAGATTTGTAATTTTTAAATAATGTTAAATTGAATAGAAGTTAAATAAAATAAAATTTTATAAAAACCACAATAACAGCATAATACATTTTGAAAGCTAAAAAAACAGATATTGATATAGATAGTTTTAATAAATGTATTGGTAACATCTGAATCTTTGAAGGCACTCAGAAATTGAATAGGATTTCAACTCTCAGTTAAAAAATTTAAAAACATTTTTAAGTATATGTACATAATACTGTTTCAGTAACTTCTAATTAGGTACAACAAATGCTCTTTTGAATACAACAAGGCACTGTGCAGATTAGAGTCTCTTTCTTTTGTAAGTACCGGTACCCGGAAAGTAACTATTGTTTAGGAACTTCAGTTATCAATATCTTAGAAGCGAAGTAAATTACTAGGAACTTCAGATCACATTATCTCTGAAACATATTAAATAAGTCAGCAAGAACTCAGGTAGCTATGTAAAAAAAAATTATTAAACAAAATTATACAAAATTCAGCCTTTGAAATTATGAAAGAATTCAGTGTACTCATAAATACTAATTTTTCTCTCCGCAACTGAAACACAACTTGAACTGATGCTTCCTGCAAACAGTTATTTCATATTTTTAATAAAAGGTCATTGTGTATCTGTGTTTTGAATATGCAAACTCAGCAGTAAACCATTTTTCCTTTACGTAGCTTATGAATATTTGGAGGTTCAGAAGATGAAGGCTCATGATCAGGTTGAGATGTTGAAGGGTTAGGTTGTAAAGAGATTGTTGAAGATTCTCCAAGATTTGGTCCAAGAATCTCTGAAATTATATTTTTAAATCTGTACTCAGCGCTGGAAATTGAAGACGATACCGTCTAAGTGGCTCGCACAATCTCTATCTCAATTCTAACATAAAGTCCATTCTTGAAAGTGGTTGGTCTTTTTTGTTCTTTCCTCGTTTACCATTTCCAACGTTTGTTTGGTGCTCCTATTGGGTTTTTCTCCGGTTTAAGTTTGCACGTATATCAATTTTGCGTTTATACTTGCCATGTTCAGCATATCATAAAATACACAAAGTTGACATCGTCATGTTTCCACACGTCTGATCAAAACTGTCTACCCCTTTTGTCTTGTTATACGCTAAACTGATGCGAGGCTTCCCGCTAGCTTCATCTATCCTTTTCAGTACGTTGTTGGATAGTAGAACTGACTCACAACACAGTCATACTGTCAATAGTAGTTATGATTAAATATTACTCACACAACTAAGCGTATGCTGGTAACTATTAGTAAGAATGACAGATAACATTTTCCAAAGATGGTAGGAGTAAGTCAAATTGACTCGCTAGGGTTTAGTATTACCTGGCAAATAGCGAGAAGGGTCTGAGCTAAAATATTCACAGGCTCCTTGTCCCTGACTGACTACTGGAACCTTATTTGGTGGGGTGCACCAGCTTGGGCGGTCTGTCTAGGCCAAATCTGTGTATGCTTGAGAGATTGTGTAAAAATACTCAAACCTATCATTATATGGTTAAAAACGTTGTTTTGGTTTGATATAAACAGGCCACACCTTGAATTGTGTTGCCAGGCATTTGATACGAATCAGCTGTTTCATCTGTTATTGGGCTGCTTATGGGAGTGATGAATTTTCGCATTTTCTACCCTTTAAATTCCACATTTTACAAAATCCTTTCTTAGCGCGCCGCTACATTATTAGACGGATGTACCTGCCAAATTTCAAGTCTCTAGGTTTAATAGAATCGGCTCTGCGTTGATCATCAATCAGGACATAGCATTTTATATAGAGATTCTTGATTAAAACCCAATTAACACCTACTCTAATAACAAATATGCAGAATATATAAGGCAGCATTCGCTAATGAATAAGTTTAGTCCTGTTGGGTGCTAAAGGATTGGATCAGGATTACAGTTTAATAATTCAAAAGCAATCTCTTGGAAATGAAGCAGAGTGCCAAAGCCACAGGGTAAAACCTTTATAATAATCTGCCGTATAGATTCTCGAGTAGCATTATCTTTGGTATTGTTCCAAACTTACAAAGCGGGGTTTTCCTCTGCGAGCGTAGTAGCCGCTTGAGTCGCCGCTGGGGCTGAGGTGCAAACTTGCAAAACGAGTTCGTTCTCTGCGATCTAAGCAGTACAGATCCAAACTTACAAAGCGGGGTTTTCCTCTGCGAGCTTAGTAGCCGCTTGAGTCGCCGCTGGGGCTGAGGTGCATGCAAATTATACTAATATATTTTTTACACGGAGGCAGCTATTCAGCGCCTTTGTGGGTAGACCAATTTCCCATATAGTTGGTTGAAACCCTTAAAACATATTAACTTAATTTTTGAAATTCGATTAATTCACGTCAGTGGTTCAGTGTATTATAGTGTAATACAACTTTACACCATAATTATATATACAATTTGGCGTAAATGTATTGAACTATTCAAAACTCTTTAATCGCTCAACTTTTTTGTTTGACCTTGTTAAAGCTAGTTATCTTTATTCGCCTGTTCTCCATTTACCAATCAACCAAGACAAGCCAGCTTAATGTAACGTCTACAATATCTAAGCCTTCTACTCGAGTGAACTCATTTGACTAATCCAAGTTCCAATTAATTCCACTGTCTTCCTATTCCCCTAATTCAAAGAAACATCCGGGCTTAATTCAGAGCAGCTCATGCACGGCACACGGTTGATTCGACACAGCCGGTATACTTGTACCTATCCAGTGCATGTGGATCAACTTGGATTTTATCTTCAGGAAATGTATGTGCTCCGCTTTCAGATCACTCAAGTTCACTGCTAAGGTCGCACATGTGAGCTTGACACTGAACATTATGAGAAGCGGTCGACGCGTTGTGCATTGCGTGCTTCGCACGCCAACCAACCCCCGTATTGTCAGAATTTTCAATACACAGAGCATTGCGTCAATTTTAAATATTAGTGATTATTACGTAGAAAGGTTAAAAAATAAAGTAATTTCTACTCATTTAGGCTATAGATATAAAAAGTAAAAGGTCAGCTCCTAGTATAGGTAATAAGTGAACAATGCAAATAATATACTAGTGATTTTGACTTGACTCAGATATTACAATATTACAATCGTGTTGCTCGAACGAGCATTATGTTCCAGGTAATTTTAAATTTTATATTAAGCGCCTCCACCATGTAAGATGAACTATTGCAGTGACCCTTATGGTGAAACCTATTTTCGGGAGTAATAAATAAACACCGATCATGGTCCCCAGAACACGTTTTAGGGTGTCAATAAAATGTATATATATATATATACAGGCTGTGTTTAAAAGCCTTAGCGGGCTATACATGACCGAATTGTATCCACTGAAATAAATAAAAAAAGTTCAGTAACATGTTTTTCGAATTCGGGTTAGTTTTTAGTCGCAATCCGTCATTTTGTTTTTTTACGAAAACTCTCTTTAACTCCCGAAATATATGAGATATCGAGTTGAAATTTGGAATAAAAATTTTATATGTTACGATTTACTATTGTGCTAAACACAAAGAATTTAATTTAATAATTTTTAAAATGGCGGCCGTTACACATTTTTAACGTAGAATCTCTTGAAAACCGTCAACTTTACAAAAAATGTACAAGAGACAAAATATTTTTCTTTTTAACTACACAAAAAATCTTTTTTACTATTTCTGTAGGTCAAAGAATAACCAAGTTGTCGACAAAAAACTAAAAACATAATTTCTCGGTAATTGTCCACAACAATCAAAATTAACCTAAAACCATCATTTTTTTAAATGTTAATAAATAATATAAAGTCCATTGCTCTGACTAAAATGCATAAACAATTCTAATGTGGCTCTTAACCGTTTCAAAATGGCGACAGATAATACGCTTCAATAATGCTAAAAAACTTATCAAAATAGCAACAAAAGTAACTGCACCAACTGCAGTTTTGTATTTCAGCAGCAATTTTCTATTTATTGGAATCGGTTGGCAAATAAAGTAGTTACGATATTTCTTAGAATTTTACGATTGTTTTAGAATCACAATAAAAATCAATAGATTTGTAGATTAAAACAATAGAACAGGGGTAGAAACCTTTCACATTAAATTAAATGTTCGATGTGACCTCCATTGGCGACAACACACTGCTCTAGTCGTCGGCCCATAGATTCCCATACTCGCTCTAACACTCCAGGCATAGCTCTAATCCTGCAACACACATCTTCAATCCGCTCTCTCAGCTGTGCAATGTTGTCTACCGGCCTTGAATACACAATGGATTTCAAATGACCCCAAACAAAAAAGTATATGGGGTTCAAATCCGGTGATATCGCAGGCCAAGCTGTGGGACCATCACGACTATCCACTGATTCCTATATTGTGTGTACAAACGACGAGAACGATTGCATTTTGCGAGACTATTCTGCGAGTGGAACGCATAAGTCGAATCAACTACTGCAAGACCGCTACTTCTACAATGGCGTACCCGAATCTGAGATCGTCTCAAACGTATCAACATAGGACATCTAAATCAATTTAGCGAAGCACTAAAAATAACTTCAGAGTTTTCTCTTCAAAACGATATAAATTTCATTATGCAGATATCGATTGCAAAATAAGCTTTTTCAATTGTTGAAAACTACCCACTTGCATGAAAAATCATATCTACGAAACTGTAAAACGTTAGGAATGATTTAAATACATTGGTAGAAGAACACTGAAATCTAGAGCAATACAATGCCGTCCTTGTTCGTCATAAAACAAATATATTATGCGAAGAAAGTTTATTCAGACGCCTATAAAGGAAGGATGAGTATTACTGGGGTTACTACCCTCGATTTAATTAAGTCAACCCTTAATGATTGTATGGGATGGATTAACTGTATAATCAGGGCTTATGCATTATTAAAAGTATGCTTTAAACTGTATATTTAATGCTAAACAAACTAAAATTGTATTTTAATATTTCTTTCTTCTTGGATTTACATAATCATATTGAATATAATCCTCTGCGATTCTTCATTATGTTCGCTTGGTACTTCAGACTGTATTTTTCGACGGAAAGTAATTTGTGCTACTAACCTATGCACATGTTTAGAGGTAACTATGTCTTAATGGAGGTAACTATACGTGTAGATGTGGTAACTCTGTATTTTCATTGAGGTAATTCTATGTTTAGAAGCAGAAAACTCTATGTTTACAGGGAGAAAACTCTATGTTTAGAGGGAT
>JAGFPH010005715.1:60121-77145 GCA_018207615.1 Philaenus spumarius
TGGTACTTTTGGTCTAAATTGACCTTTACCGACTGGCCTAAAGTTTACAATTCAAAAATACAATTCGATTCGAATATAATGTATGACGCAGTAATAGCCATCCTAGATAAGAACCCCTCCTCCCTACCACCAATACAGGTAGACAGTGGGCCTACTACGCGCTGAAACTAAAATGTAAACGGTGTTTATTGCTGTGTGTATCTTTTTATTTGTAATTCATGACAACGGTAACACCCCAGCAATCACCCAATGATTTAAAAAAAATAAATAAATAGTGACTATTGTAACGGAATGTCATTTTAATATAATCATTTTAAATGCCATTCTAAACTGATATACATGTTTCGTGTATCAAATAATATTTTTAATTTCTAAGCCACCACTTACACGTTGCAGACAGTTATTGTAGCCTACAGTTTATGTGATTTATAACCGTCACACAACTGTTGGTTATGTGTCAATAACATAGAATATTGTGAATAGACTAGATGTAAGAGGGTGTGGTTATGTATTATGTGTTAAGTGCAGGTCTTAGTCATGTTGTTAGTCTGTATCTCAATATTGTACTTTGCCACATTTCATATGATGTTTGCAATAACAAAACGGATAAAAGCTGTTCCCTGTTCAAATTATTCGACCACGCAGCTGAATCGCTGACGTGAGCTGAGCGAATTTTCAAAATTACTTTTATATGTTTTAGGGTTTCAACCGACTATTTGGTAAATACGTCTCCTCACGAAAGCGTTGAATAGCTGCCTTCGTGTACGAAATACAGATACCGGCGCGAATGCTGGCTCTTGAGCAAACAGCTACTAACCTGACTAAAAACATCAGTACCCGGTACATCTCTGTTTAACGTGTTCAACACGTTCAAAGGACGCACATGTGAGCTTGACACTGGACACTATGAGAAGCGGCCGACGCACAGTGCATTGCACGCCATCCTCCGTATTGGGAGTATTTTCAATACACAGAGCATTGCGTGATTCACACGCCAACCCCCGTATTGGGAGAATTTTCAATACACAGTGCATTGCGTGCTTCGCATGCCAACCCCCGTATTGGGAGAATTTTCAATACACAGTGCATTGCGTGCTTCGACGCAAACCCCCGTGTGGGAGTATATTTTCAATACACAGTGCATTGCGTGCTTCACACGCCAACCCCCGTGTTGGGGATATTTTTAATACACAATGCATTGCGTTCTTCGCACGCCAGCCCCCGTGTTGGGAGAGTTTTTAATACACAGAGCATTGCGTGATTCGCACCCCAACCACCGTATTGGGAGAATTTTCAATACACAGTGCATTGCGTGCTTCGCATGCCAGCCCCCGTGATTTGGGTATTTTTAATACACAATACATTGCGTTCTTCGCACGCCAGCCCCCGTGTTGGGAGTATTTTCGATACAAAATGCATTGCGTGCTTCGCACGCCAACACCCGTATTATGAGTATTTTCAATACACAGTGCACTGCTTGCTTCGCACGCCAATCCCCTATTTTTGAGTATTTTCAATACACAGTGCATTGCGTGCTTCGCACGCCAACCCCCGTACTGGGAGTTTTATGAATACACAATGCATTGCGTGCTTCGCACTCCAACCGCCGTTTTGGGAGAGTTTTTAATACACAATGCATTGCGTGCTTGGCACGCCAACCCCCTTGTTGGGAGTGTTTTCAATACACAATGAATTGCGTGCTTCGCACGCCAACCCCCGTATTGTGAGTATTTTGAATACTCGGTGCATTGCGTGCTTCGCAGGCCAGCCCCCGTGTTGGGAGTGTTTTTAATACACAATGCATTGCGTTCTTCGCACGCCAGCCCCCTTGTTGCAAGTATTTTCGATAAAAAATGCATTGCGTGCTTCGCACGCCAACCCCGGCACTGTGAGTATTTTCAATACACAGACCACTGCTTGCTTCGCACGCCAACCCCCTATTTTTGAGTATTTCCAATACACAGTGCTTTGCGTGCTTCGCACGCCAATCCCCGTGTTGGGGATATTTTAATACACAATGCATTGCGTTCTTCGCACGCCATCCCCCGGGTTGGGAGAGTTTTTAATACACAGAGCATTGCGTATTTCGCACGCCAACTCCCGTATTATGAGTATTTTCAATACACAGTGAAGTGCGTGCTTCGTACGCCGACCCCCGTGTTGGGAGTATTTTCAATACACAATGATTTGCGTGCTATGGACGCATATGTGCGTCCGCTTTCTAATATTAGTGATTATTACGTAGAAAAGTTATAAATAAAATAATTTCTACTCATTTAGGCTATAAATATAAAAAATAAAACGTCAGAAGCTCCTAGCATAGGAAATACGAAATTTGCGGAGCAGTGAACGTGTTAAAGGCGAGGTTGAAGGATGAGTCACATTAGGAAGCGGTGTGGGAAAATGTTTTTTTCTCCATTTACGCCCTTACCCCACACCTACAGCCCATCGCGCCATGGCGAGGCCAAGTGTCAGTATTCCGCGAAATAAAATATTCTATAAAGTTGTTGCGCCAATGCAACAAAAAGTACGCCGTTTTAATATAATGGCAAATATATACGTATTTAAGCTAAAGGTTATTGGAGGAGTGAATATTGTTGTCGAACGCATTTATTAACAATCAGATGTAATTTTACCTTCAAATATCTAAGATGTATATGGACAGATTTACATTTGGGGATACACCATTGCTTGTAAACTGCAAACAGAGCTTTCATTATTTGCAGTTGAAAGACCAGAACTCCTTTGTTTAGCTTTAGGGGGCGGAATTTCTCTTCCAGTTTGCTAAAGAAAAGAATAATACCTTAGGGAGTATAGGTAGCAGAAATATCTCGCACAATCCAGACGTCTTTACAACGACAGAACAATAACAATGGGAGAGTCATTTTATTTGTATCTTAGCATGTAGTGTGACATAACTCATTATTTAGCGTAATCGTAACAATTTATCGTTACAATAAATCGAAAGTGTGAGTACTGTTTACATGCAACGATTTCTTGTCCAATCTTCATTGAATAATATTTAACTTTTGATAGTTCCTTCTTACAAACCGTACCCAATGCATTAATATTTTTAATAGCATTGTTTCTGTCGGCCAATGGATCAAACTCGTATTTTTGAACGAGCGCATGTGCGCAAGGTATTTTTCATTCCTGTCGGAGTATTCTTTGCTCTTAATGAGCTACAAGCAGGCAAAACTCCGATATAGTTCAATAAATTCGGTCAATATCTCTCGAGGAGTTTGAGCTGCCTTGAATAAAAACAACACAAGGTAAAAAACACGTAAAACGGAATCAACGAACTATGCGACAACCTTTCCAGTGAACGGCCCATGCAAACTGAGTCAAATCGTAGCTACCGTTTACACGTTCCAATTTATCGTTACGATTCGCAGAAATTGATGCTGGCCACCACCAACCACCCAATCCAATTCCGATAAATCGCTACAATCTCCTGTTTACACGCTACGATAAATTGCAACGACTCGGTTGTTACGATAAATTGTTACGATTTATCGTAGCGTGTAAACGGGGCTTAATAATCATCATCCTCATATATACAGGGTAACCGTTCTACCAAACTTTACCGAGTTTATTCGGCAGGTCAAAACTAGCAAATAATATAACATGTGGTCTTATCTTACTTAGTTTAGAAGTTGTCTGTTTAAAGAAATTATTATCTCACGGACTGTTTTAAGATTACTTCACGAAACTCATCACGCGCGTTTATCACATTGGTTTACAAGATGGCTGCGATTCAAACTTTTCAAAGTAAAAAGGGAGGAGTTCAAATAAAAAATGAACTTTTATATTTCTGAATATGTTGTTTTCAAATTATCGGCATAATATTTATTAACAAATTTTAAATCCAATAACCACCCCCGTTGGTGGTGTGGGTTTCCGAAACTTTCAAGAGTTTACCATGCGGGGGAAGGTGCAGCTCAAAACGTAATAACGGTATTGACTTTATTTTTAAAATTTTGTTCCTAACATTTTAACTTAATTCTGAAAAAATAAGTCGTGCAATGTAATTTTTCTAATTTTTAGATTATTATTATTTTTTGTTTTTATATTTAGGCTTATCAGAACAGCAACCCATACTCCACTGCATAGGTAGACTATTTTAATAAGGAACAAAAAAAAAAAAAACACGAAGTTGTCAATATCTCTTTTACAACATGAGATATCTTCTCCCGCGTCCAAAAAAAAACAAATTTCGGGAAACGCCAAAAAGCTAAAATAAAAACAAGTTCTGGCTGCTTTTTATGGGCCCACCTAATTGCAATTGCTAACCTAGCTAACTTTTTACTTTCTCCACCCTATACGTAGTATATGGAGAAAGTATTGTTTTCGTAAAAATGTTCGAATTTGAATTTTCAGTTGAATTATCTGTTTTGGTGCTCCCAGAACCCCAAAAAATGGTTTAGTGCAATTATCTGTGTTGGTGCTCTCTGAACCCAAAAATATTTTTAGTGGAATTTTTTGTTTTGGTGCTCCCTGAACCCAAAAAAGTGTTTTTAACGTGGTGTCTGTCTGTCAGTCTGTCAGTATGTATACACGAACAGAGAGGACACTATTGGTCCGATTTTCATGAAATTTGGTATGTAGGTACTAAACCCTAATATATCCAGGCGTTTTTTTCATTTTTTGGAATTTTTAATTTTTAAGGGTAATTTACCCCTAAAAACACATAAAAAACGAAAAAAATGCAAATTTCTCAAAAACGGCTCTAACGATTTTGATCAAATTTTCAGTATTTATAGTGCTTAAGATGCCAAACAAAATGACACCACCCGCTTTTATCAAAACTTCGGCGTTTTATAATTTTGGGGAAATGTTTAAAAATAAACAAGTTTGTGTTGTCAATCTAGCATCGATGCAGCGGCCGCACGGGGTAGCACCATGGTAGCGAGGACGGCCAGTAATTCAAAGGTCGCGCGATCGAATCCCGCCTAGGACAATAATTTTTTTATACGATTGACGTAGGTAGAATATTATTTTTTTGTTTTTTTCTAAAAAGTAATAAAGAAAATGATTGAAAACAATATTATTTTGACTACAGTAAGTTGGGAGAAAGTTTGTGTCAGTTAACTGATACCTGTCACACTGAACACAACAACGAACCTTCCCTCAGGCTAGGTTGCCTAGGAACGTATGTTCAAACTTTCAATTACTACACTTCAGTAACTATTTTCAATAATGCATTATAAACAGAGTTTACAACAGGGCAACTAAGTAAAAGTAATGTGAAGTAGCCAGAGAAAAGTATGGTAACAAAACACGGACCGGCGCTTGTCAAAACGCAGATTTCCAAGCAAAAACTATGTTTGTAACAAAACAGACGTTCTAAAAAAATCTAAACCATGTAGAAAACACCAAAGGCTTTCAAAGCCAGCTTGATTATACACTTTAGTTTTCACTATATAATTTGTGTATAACAACACAAAGCACAGCAATCAGCAATAAAGCAACTGTAAAAGATGAAAAAGGGTAAAAATTTAGCCGCGCAGCGTCATTGTTTTAATTTTTTTAAAGACCAAAAAAATTTTATTTGCATATTTTTTATGCATATTCTTTTGCGCAAAGAAAACAATTTTAATATTTGGGTTTTGGAGTGTTTTGATTATGAATTCCCCCTTAAATTTATATTTTACGAAAAATGTATAAAATTTAGGCAAATCCAATGATGTATCACTTTTCACCATTGAGTTAAGGAAAATGGAAAAGTTCTGGCTGAAAGTGGTTTCCATGATCACTTTACGTTAATCTACATTATCACCGAAATTATCGCGAGTCTTAAAGAAAAAACTTTTAAGTAAAAAAACCTAAGTAACAAATAAAATGGTGAAATATTCACATAGGACCTATTTTAAACCCCTAGCCGTGTTTAACTGCTCAATTGAGCAGTCTAAGCGCTCGGCCTAGGTCTCGCACTGCTCAATTGACAACCCTACTTTGTATGGAATATTTCACAAACTAAAAACCATCCAATCGCGATTAAACAAAAACCGTTGGAAAGGAACTGGTTTAAACTTTAATTTTTGTACCCAAAACTTTTTTCTAAAACGTATATTTACGTACGTAATCATCGTTTTAAAATTGTAGTTTTCTGAAAAGCTATTGCCGCGCGAATAAAACAAAAGAAATTACTCAACTTTGTCCACTTCTCTATAATAATATAAAGATACCATTGGATTTGTCAAGATTTGAACTTTATAAACTGCCTTCCAATCAGACGTCACTCTTATAGTTTCGAAAATATAAAGGTTTTTGTAAATCCTTGCAATTGGACAGTTTTCAACCAACGAAACAGCACATTTTGCAATCGAGATATCGCTTGCAATTTGTTATATTTGAGTAGAATATCTGTACATAGTTTTGTAGGGAAAACTTCGATCTTTCGTTTGGTTTAATGGGAGCTGAACGGTCCATAAGAGCCCATGTTAAATTTGCTAAGTTCGGGTACACTGTTCTCGAAAACCGTTATACCTTCAGGTTTCAAATTTTTACTCAGTTATTATGCATGCATGGAGAGTACCTAGAACTAAAATTTTGTTTGTATGGTCAGTATTAAAGAAATTATGATTTTTTTTAAATATATCTTTACTTGGCATAAAAATTATTAGTTTTCAATTTTTTATTTTTTTTATTTTTACAATATTATAATAATTTTAGTTCCACATACTGGTACCTATGCCAGGAATATTGGATAAAATTTTCAAAAAGATATCTTCATTAGTTCCTGAGAAACATGCACCTTTACCGGAAAAAACAAAAATGTTCAGAAATCGCAAGCAAAAGTAGGCTAACTTTTCACTTACAAATATTTTACCTCAAAAGCCTCCAGGACAGTAATATTCAAATAGGTTATGTAATATTTCAAAACTAACTACATACAATGTTTCTTGAGTTTCCTTCAAACTCAGAGTAACCATTATTGCCATTTACTAGGCTTATTTTTTCCTAGAAGCGCTGGGTGGTGTAGGCCTAGGTGCTAAAGTCACATTTACAAGTTCTGAGTTAGGCCTAGGCTCATTCTCAATAAAATTCCAGTCTGTTGATAAACATTCACTTTTGAATACCTATTACCCTGAAAGTTCCTTCTCTTGAATGTAGGTTTTTCCCTGCCCATACTGAACACAGACACAATAATATAACACACTAAAGATTCGTTATAAATAAATAATAACATGAAACTAGTTCTTCAATGTATAAGCCTACTAAAACACATAACCATGAAGTTTATGATAGTAAACAAAAACATTCCAGCTGTCTGCTAAACCCATAAGCCACTTCTAGTAATACTATATTGCCAAAATTGAAACTTGAAAAGAACAAAAAAAAAAGGATAGTCACACTGTAATAACTCCCACCGTATTGCAAGCAATGTTTAAAAAATCTGAATGTACTGATTTAAGAATTTTTTTCGCCGTTTTAGTAAATTATTTATATCAAGTGTTATATATTTTCATTTTCAGAAATAACCAAGGAAACCAAAATTACAATAAATTTATTTTTAATTTTTTTTATATTTTTTTGTTCAGCTCCCCTTAAAAGTAAACTAGATTTTACTGGTCAGATGTTATTCACACAGCAGTGGGAAATACACACTTTCGTTCAATTCAAACATCCGCTTGAGAACGCATCGCAAGTCTGATTCCCACGCTGCTTCTAACAAAATTACAATTTACAAGTATACAGATACATTCTATTATTTATTCTCTACAATTTATTATTATAACTAGTAAGCCCTCGTGAAAAATCACAGGGTGATTAACTAGATGCACATGAGAAATACACAATTTAAAAAACAAACTATTTACATACGACATTAAGGCCTACTTATCTAGGCCTACCTAAACATAACCCCAACTATAATCTACACTGGGTTTGTTTAAGTATATGGGTGAAATCAGCTGTTAAACGAATAGGTAGGCCTATGTCTTCTTTAAATTTATATAAACAAATATATTGACGATAAAAGGTTGTATTTATACATAGTTTATTATAACCTCAAAGCAAATATTATGACGTATATTATAGCATTCATTAGTTCTATATTTAAAAAAAAAAACTTCACAAGAAATTATAATGATTGAAGTTGTAAATATACCCCAAAATATAATCTACACTGGGTTTACAGATAATGGGTGAAATCAGCTTGTTATGTACGTACGCTCGTACACCAGCTTTTATAGGAGTTGATGCTTCATTTTTGGGCAACGGATATATTCCTAAATTACTATTCAAATTGGGCTTGGTTTTGTTGTTTATGTTCGCCATACCGACTATTGTTTATTAAGTAAACTTGTTGGACTTACCGTCCAATAGTTCAATTTTAAACGTCCAAAGACGGCCGTTTCGGCTATTCAGCCAACGCTCGCACATTTTAATGTCCATGTGGTTAGTTCACTGTCCACGGCTAGACTGTCAATCTGTGGGACAGTCTAATATAATATACACTAATATAGAATTTTTAATGACACCCCAAAACGGGTTCTGGGGACCACTCCCGACTCGCTGCAATAACTCATCTTTCCTTCGCTAACAAGAGTAAACCTTTAATTCATCAAATACGGTTTGATCAGCAGATCGTGTTAAAGAGAATCAATTTCGCATCAGTTCTCTATAGGAAGGTGATAAGCTGATGCACACTTTGTAAAGTCGAGCTTTAGATAAGACAAATTAGAACTGACAGACTGAAACTGCATTATACTTATGTCATACATGATATTGTAGTCGTCTTATCTTACATTTTTTATTTGCTTGTACTATTCAGCCCCATTGAAAAATCACTTGCAGATTAATCAGATACACATCAGAAATAATACATCATTTATAAAAATACTATTTAAAAACAACAAGTTTTACCTAACTATGCTGAGAGATTTTTTAACTGGTAATAATGTAGGCTCTACAATAATTATAAGGATTATAAAACTGTAAGCCTATTTGTAAAAAATCTTTCATTTATATACATTATTATATATCCAAATAAAGATAAAAATATTATATTTTAATTGCTTTGTATTTAATACTGATATATCAAATGATTTAGAAGTTATTAATATTATAATAAATATTTCGATAACGCAGCTGAACCGCTGACGTGAGTTGAGCGAATTTCCGAAATTAAGTTTAGGGTTTCAACGAACTAATTGGGAAATTGATCTACTAATGAAGGCGCTGAATAACTGCCTTTGTGTATGAAATGTATTAGTAGCATTTGTTTGCGCTATACCTTGCGCAAAGATTCGTGGCGGCTGAGAGTTTAGGACGGTCGGGGAGGTGACCCTACCCTAATTAGCCCTCGCTCGGCCGATCCGGGTTATGGTCATTCGGCTACTGGGCTTAAGGCACAGTCGGTAAAATTTTTCGCATTTCGGGATAAAGTGCGAAAATAACGTCATTTTTGTAATCTACATCAAATAACAAGAACGTTAAGTCCAAACACGATATAATTGCGATGCTATTAAGTATTCAGTTTGTTTTAAAATAAAAGACAGTTTACAGGACAAGATATATATTTAAGATTATTTACAAACTGTAGCTATTTACAATTTTGTACATGAAGTGTTATCCAGATTCTCACAGGAGCTGAAGGTGAAAGAATATCCCTGAAAAAGAAAATATGTTTAGCCACATGTAGTTTGTCAGACTAGTTATTGATCAAATAAAGTGACAAATAAAATAGATTTTCTTAATTTCGACTATTTACTAGTATGTCCTTTATCAGATATATGTGGCTTAATTAGTGCTCTTTAAATAGGCGTATGTTTAGACTTTAAATGTGTATGATATGTAGATAAAATATAAATTATTTATCAACTAGGGGAGACCACAGCGCGATCCGCACTCCAACCCCCCGATGGAACCTTTTAAAAACATATGTTATGATTTATTTATAATAAAGTCGTAGGATTAATAATAACCTCAAAACTAAGGTAGTAAATAATGTTAAATATTCAAATCAAATTATTTCGTATATTTTATAACAGCACTTATAATAAAGGTTAAAATAACCAGTAAGGCTGAGGTCTATACTTAATCAAAAACCTAACCAAAAAGTTAGAAATAGAAACAATTGTTTTGTACTTTGAAATCAGCTGTTAGTATTGGTTACTCACTATCAATTACCGTATATTATCAATAAATAGGCCTACTATTAAATTATAATATGTCTTGTTTATTTTTAATTAGGATGTAACATAGTTTGTCTTATTTTTAAATTCCACAACACAAGTTTTAATTGGTTTGTGTGTGTTGAAACATGTGTTGGTTCAATCTAGGCCTAGCTTAAAATGTTATTTTGTACTACAGCTGGACATCCGAATCAACTGTTTTATTTGTTATTTTATTCAATTGGTTGCTATGGTAATAAATGTAAATACATTCAAGAAATATATGTGTTGATTCATCAGTCTAGGTCTGACCTAAAATTATGCTTAATTTATTTTACCTTCCTTAACGGCCACATACACACATAATTAACGTTTTTGTGCACCTCTTTGCATGTACGTTTTTGAATGATATAAGTTTCATTTTTCAATTGTCGTTTTTTAGTTTTTCATAATGTTGCTTGCTTATTTATTGGTATTAGTCTACAGCTGATAGACGATATGGGTTTAACCACAACTTGATCCTGTGAATTTGTTCTGACTAAATTTACAAATGTTTAAATAAAAAATGTTTTTATCAATATGAAAATTCTAGCCTAAGTTACTCAGGGATAGTGTAGCTTTTCATTAAAACAAATTTAATTCGGTTCAGTAGTTCCAGAGATTACCCCCTACATTCAAAGAAACAAATTTTACTCTTTATAATATTATTATAGTGTGTGTGGTTTTTACTTCAACAGATGGCTTTGTTCACAAAACCTATTTAAGTTTGAAATCAGCTGATAATGGAAATAATATATATATGCAACAGCTGACTACTGTTATTATTATAGTCAATAAACATATGTAATGGCGCTTACATTTTATTAAATATTGAGCATATTTTTTGTTGTTTTTATGTTCAATAGATGCTGCAGATTTTCAAAAAGTATATAAAAACACGCTTTTATTCAAATAAAAGTTTGTGTAAAAGCGATTGGTTAAGAACTTTCAGAGATTATAGATTTTGAACAAACGCACATTTACATTTTTATTTATATAGATTGATTAACATCGTATTTAAATAATTCATAAACAGTAAAGTTTCATTTTGTTAAAATACTAAATTTAGTAAATTAGTAATAAATAGTAAATTTATTATAGTGCACCACAAGCAATTACCTTTTAATCCAACAGATAACAGCCAATGTCTTCTTCGTCGGACTCGGTGTCTTCTTCGGTGTCATCGCTGTCGCCAGGGCATAGGTTGATGATCATTTCTTGGACGCTGCGATCACTCAGTCCCTCACTTGTCCAGTCGATATCTGCAACTTTCTTAACATGACTCACATAACTCGCCCATTTGTCGGGTGTTACAGTACACAGAGCTTCCATGAACAATTTTTCGATATATCTTAATTTAAACGAACTGTTCCTTTCTTTGACATAGTTTTTTAATGCAGACCAAAGCATCTCTATAGCATTATACTGGCAGTGGTATGGCGGAAGGCGTAGGATTTTAAAACCTTGTAAAGACGCTTTGCTGTCAATTTCATAGGTTTTCAGTCTTGGCTTGTGAGTCTTGACAAGGTCATATAGCTCCGGTTTTTTGCGTCAATGGGATGGGAAATGTTTTTCTTGCTGAGCCAGTCGATCAAATCACCTTTTCTTGAAGACGAAGTTGGCGCTTCGTCTTTCACACGAGAATGATAAGGAGCGTTGTCCATAATTATTGAGCTTCCAGGAGGGATGGCAGGGATCAAAACATTAAAAAACCAACCTTCAAAGACTTCAGAATTCATCTCCTCGTGGTAGTCGTTGGTTTTTTTTTTTTTGGTTGGAAAATCAGAGGAGGCGCATCAATCCAACCTTCAGCACTTCCAGCGTGACACACAATAAAATTAATCTCTTTCCTTTCCCTAATGGTGAATGTAGTGTTCCTTTTACCGTACCATCAGTCCATCACCTTTCCTTTGCTATGTTCTCATTGAGCCATGTTTCGTCAAGAAAAATTGCTTTTCCCATGTCAATGTTTCGAACTTTCCGTAGAAATTGGCACCTTAAAAGTGCAACGGAAGGCTTTTCCATAAGAACCTTTCTTCCATTAAACTTTTTATAAAAAAATCCTAGTTTTTTTAAAACGGCCCTCAACGATGACTCACTTTTATTATATAGTCCTCTTTCCTTAAGTGAACCCAGTAATTTCTTTAGTGTCGGAACTTCCCTTCTCTCGTAATATTCTAATACATGACGCTTGATCGCACTCAATTGAAAACTATCCAAGTCTGTTACTGGTCGCCTTTTTGGTGTCCCCTTGGTATTTTGTCTGGGTGTTTTAATAATAATACGCCTCTTTTTGTTGACGTAGAATTTTGAGGTTCGGCCTCATCAATCTCACTTGCTAAAAAACCGTTTTCATCCGAGATGACTTCTGCCTCAACCTCACTTCTCTTGTTGATTTCACGAAGTTGCGTATTTATTCTTTCAACAGTCCTCTTTGGCACTTTTGTACAATCGGCCACGCGTTCTAAAACTTTTCTTACGTCTTTCAGTGGTCCCTTGTATTTTTTTCTCTTCATAGAAATATTGAATCACTGCCGCAACAATCGACCGTGCCTGCGTATGGAGTACCTCTGAAGTCATGTTCAACACTTATAGTGTAACGTAACACAACATAAACTTATATAGATAGAAACACGCAACACTCGTATAAAACAACAAAATGCACTTGCTTTAACTACCACCCCGACTACGAACTGATCTGCATGTAAACAATTTACCAAAAACTAGTCGAGCAGGAGGATGTGTCATTCAGGATGGTAGGACCTTTGGACAGGATGCATACACAATAACAGTGGAATGTGAGTCACCTGAACACTGGCTTAACCACCGCACATACAGTAATGGAACATCCTTTAAACTTTGTCTTAAGGGTCTTCTATACCTTGCGTAAAACAGAAAAAATATGCACTTCGTACTACCGTGTTTCGGACGCCGTTTTTCAACTTAAAAAGTTGTGAAACATCTTAAATTGTTCATAAAGGCTTTGTGCTTTTGTCTTATATCTCATAATTGAAAGAAATTGACGGCATTTCATTTTAATCAACAGTTTAAGTGAGTAAAAATCTATTACGTTTAACGCATTTTTTGGTAGTTTTAAGCAATAATTTCCATATTTTAAGCTAACACGTAAAAAATATAAAGCCTTCTTTATAACTTAAAATAGTTTCCCAGATTATTAATTTATAAATAGAATCCGAAACACGGTATTACGAATGCATGTTTCAACGATTTTGCGGCTTCAGACAGACCTTTCGTATTGAAATCATACAGCACACTCGGGAGTTTTCTTCAAGGTATAGGGAGAGCCTTAAAAGTGTTGTTAGGTAACCGCGTCGACTTCAGCTTATGTAAATCCGAAAAAAACTTTAAATGTACAATTTTTAATAGCTTTAGTTACTAAATATTCTTAATCTTGTTCTGTAAACTATCTTTTATTTTAAAACAAAGTGAATATTTAATTACGTCGCAATTATACCGTGTTTGTACTTAATGTTCTTGTTATTTAAACATACGCCTATTTAAAGAGCACTAATCAAGCCACATATATATGATAAAGGACACATAAATAATCGGTTAATATACAATTGACTAGTAAATAGCCAAAATTAAGAAAATCTTTTTTGCTTGTCACTTTATTTGATCAATAGTTAGTCTGACAAACTACATGTTGCTAAAAATATTTGCTTTTTCAGGGATATGGTTTCACATTTAGCTCCTGTGAGAATCTGGATTACACTTCATGTACAAAATTGTAAATAGCTACAGTTTGTAAATAATCGTAAAAATATATCTTATTCTGTAAACTATCTTTTATTTTAAAACTAAGTGAATACTTAATAGCATAGCAATTATATCGTGTTTGGACTTAATGTTCTTGTTATTTGGTGCAGATTACAAAAATGACGTTATTTTTACACTCTATGGCGAAATGCAAACAAATTTACCGACTGTGCCTTGAGCCCAGTAGGTGACTTATGACCATAACCCGGAGCGGCCGAGCGAGGGCTAATTAGGGTAGGGTCACCTCCCCGACCGTCCTAAACTCTCAGCCGCCACGAATCTTTGCGCAAGGTATAAGCCTCCAGCTTCGACTCACGTACTCCTTCGTTCCACTCGCAGCGGAAAAATTCGCTTTGCTCGCAGAGTACAAAATCGGCCGTTGGGCCTCGCATCATAAGATAATTTGAACCGGGAGCTTTTATGGTATTTTACGTTTTGATCGATTTTGGGGGAACCAAGCGAGCTATTTGGTCGTGTAAAAACACAAACTGTGCAGAATAATACCCCGCAATATTTTTTTTAGTCAAAACTCTAAAAGCGTTTCATTTTCGTAGAAAAAATCTAAAAAAATGTTTACTTTTGGTCAAAAAATACTTTCGGTTGTTGGATTTTTTTTTGGCTAGCGAACTTGTCTGAGCGACGTAGACAACCAGAGAGTGTACCAAATTCGGACTTAAAATGCGGTCACTATATATATGAAATTTAGTGACACCCCAAAACGTGTTCTGGGGACCATATTCGGTGCTCATTTATTAATCCCGGCCTTAGGTCTTACCGTAAGGGTCACTGCATAGCAAATTTTTCCTATGGAAATTCTCTAAAAATGTATTGAATATGTTTATATGTTTCCTAATATAAGTTACACGAATGGGCATCTCTTCTTTAAATTTTTATACATGAATGTATTGATGATAAAAGGTTGAATTTATATTCACTTTAAAACCTTGAAGCAAATCTTATAACATATTATAGCCTACATTGGTTCTACAACTCTTATTTAAAAAATCTACTTCACAAGACATTATATTATTGATTGTAAATTACATATATTATTGAATAACATAACTGTAAAGAATAATCTACGTTAGGGTTTGCTAACAGATGATGTTTGAAATGAACCATTTTTTATTTTTTTCCCTCTATCATCTCCTGATGTTCTGCTAACCTCTCGCACGAAACACACTGTATTTCCTATGTGTAATGCATTGTAAGTGTAGTTTAACAAACCTTGAAAATAGACCAGTGAGGCTGTAAATTTCGGTCATTACAAAGACTGGAACACTGAAGGTAATAACAAAGGTAATCTAAATATATGTAATATTGTGTTTGTATGGTTACCGAATGTGTTGTAACTGTTTGAGAAAACATTTAGTGGGCGTTTCACCGATCTCATTCGTGGTAAAGACTTTTAAAACGTGTTTGACTCAAGATAATATTGTAATAATAATTCGACTACACAGCTGAACCGCTGACGTGAGTGTAGAAAATTTAGAAAATTAAGTTTATATTATGTTTTAGGGTTTCAACCAACAATTTGGGAAATAGGTCTATTCACGACGGTGCTGAAAAGCTTCAAAATGCTTCGCACGCCATTCCGCATATTGGGATTATCTTCAATACACAATGCATTGCGTGCTTCGCACTCCAACCCCCGTATTGGGAGTATCTTCAATATACAATGCATTGCCAATTCCACCACATGGCTTTGAACCTGGTAGGTCTACTTCTAAGGTATTTTACGTTTTGATCGATTTTGGGGGAACCAAGCGAGCTATAAGGTCGCTGAAAAAAACAAAATGTGCAGAATAACATCCTACATTTAAATTTGTGGAAAAAAATCAAAAACAAATTCATTCTCGTAGGAAAATCCCAAAAAATAGTTCCTTCCGGTCAAAAAAACGTGCTTCCGATTGTTGGATTTTTTTGGCTAACGAACTCCTAGCGATGTAGACAACCAACATGTGTACCAAATTTGAACCAAATCGGACTTAAAATGCGGCCGCTAGAGTGCGAACACATATATACATATATATATATATATTTACATATATGTGTAAATGCTTTTTAATGATACCCCAAAACGTGTTCTGGGGACCATGATCGTTGCTCATTTGCTACTCCCGACCTTGGGTCTTACCATAAGAGCCACTGCAATGTAGCTCATTTTTCCTATGGAAATTCGCTAACAAGTGTATTCGGGGTTAGTTAACCGATAAGCCAGCTTATACCGCTACGAAGGGTCACCAAATCCTTCCTGTAATGGATAATAAAACCAATGTATGTCCACTTGACACAAAAATCGATGTTTATACCGACGCGATACATCGTAACTTGCACGTATATGTCATACAATACATTGATGTTTTCAAACTTTGACTACTTTTGTTTTACGATACGCAGTTCAGATAATTTTAAAGTAAAAAGTAGATAGTAATGCACACTATGCATTGTATATTGAAAATGTTTAAAAATATACAGAATAATGTAACATATCTACTTTAATATCCACCCAAGTAATAGATAGCTCTATTAAAGTACATCTCTTTAAACATACAACGCATAGCTGCCATTGTCAATAAATTACCGTGTATTCAGTAGAATATTAATAAATCCATTTCCAGATTTCCAATTCTGTACCCATTCAAGCTTTAACAAGGCGTGGATGTATCTCGCTGTATTTCACGCACGACTTGCTATGTACTAATTTTATCAAATAACGTCAATATTTTGCGTTCCTTACTTGAAGCTTACACGTATGGCTTCATTCTAACAAAATTCCACGAATTCAAAAGAAACCCCCCCCCTCTCCCCATAACATCCTTCATTATCTGTTTACGTGAGGAGTAATTTCGTACCTGTAGACTTCGTTTTAATTATTAAAATTGTTTACAATAATATCTGGAAAACGGGTTTTTTCCATGTGAGGGTCTCCGCTTAGGTATTTTGCCTGAAAATAAAAACTTATTTTGTCATTTTGTTGACAGAGTATACAACTAAAAGCTACGCGCACACTGCACCGACCGGTACGGCAAAAGCAACAATTTTAAGGAGGTGCGCACACTGCACCGACCGGTACGGAAAAAA
>JAGFPH010005715.1:77245-91716 GCA_018207615.1 Philaenus spumarius
TACGGCAAAAACAACAATTTTAAGGAGGTGCGCACACTGCACCGACCAATACGGCAAAAACAACAATTTTAAGGAGGTGCGCACACTGCACCGACCGGTACGGCAAAAGCAACAATTTTAAGGAGGTGCGCACACTGCACCGACCGGTACGGCAAAAGCAACAATTTTAAGGAGGTGCGCACACTGCACCGACCAATACGGCAAAAACAACAATTTTAAGGAGGTGCGCACACTGCACCGACCGGTACGGCAAAAGCAACAATTTTAAGGAGGTGAGCACACTGCACCGACCGGTACGACCGATGACATATTTTACATAGTGCTACCATGTGACTAACTATGGTTGAAATACTACTCTATAAGTAACCAGGGGAAACCCCTGCGTGCTTCTCACGCCAACCCCGTTGGAATCTTCATACACATAATCATTTTATATTTTCTTTATAATTAAGGTGTAGAATTAATATTAACCCCAATGCTCAGATGGTAAATGTTCAAATCAAATTAATATGTCGTATATTTTATAACATTATTTATAACAATGGCTAAAAGAACCAGCAAGCTCAGGTCTACACTTTAAAACCCTAATCTAAAAGCTAGAAATACAAAAATAATCGATTCAAAGTTTGAAATCAGCTGTTAATGGAAATATTGGAGGAAATAGCTATTTTATTCAATTAATTGCTATGGTAATTATTGTAAATTCATGTGTTTTTTATCACTATAGGGCTAACCTAAGAATTTTGTCCGACTAAATTTACAAATGTTGAAATAAAAAAAGTAAAAGTAAAAAGTAAACTGTTAATTCGATAATTGCAGTGAAAACTGTACAAGTGAGATAACATCGACCAATATCGGTAGATATCAGGGTAGCTCAGATGGCAGAGCATCAGGACGGAAACCTGAAGGTCCCGGGTTCAACTCCCGGTCTTGGTCTATGTTTTTTCACTTGCAATTTAATTTAATAAAAAAAGGTTTTTATCGAAATGATTTATAGCCTTATGGTACTCAGGGATAGTGTAGCTTTTTATTAGTAAAACTATTTTTTCAATCGGTTCAGTAGTTCCAGAGATTAAACCCTACATACAAACAAACAAAAAACTAACTTTACCTCTCTATAATATTAGTACAGATAAACCTCGGTTGATTGATACACATTATAGACATTGAACATTAGTTTGAGGTTATGAAATGCTACCAATGATAGCATCATTGGTAGAGAAGAGAACTTAAATAATTGCTTCATGATACCCCCGATTTCCTCCAGTTGTCTCTTCTTGAGTTATTAAAATAGTCCGGATGCCTCGTATTATACACCTCTGGAATATTTTGTACCAAAGAAATAAGTACACCTACATCCATCTTGTCACCAAAGTTATCAAAACTCAAATGGCTATATACACTCAAATGGTGTGTGTATACTATGCGCACCTCCATAAAGAAACATACATTTGACTTTTATAAAAATCCCGGTCGTACCGGTCAGTGCAGTGTGCGCGTAGCTTTATAAGGATATAAATTCTTCTATATTAAATATATCAGTGCATTGAAGTTAACAGATTTACATAATTACTAGTAAGTCCCCGCGAAAATTCAACAGGCTGATTAATTAACTCTGTCGATCGTAGCAAACTATTGCGTAAATTAGCATTATGCGGTTGCCGTGGCAAAACTTATTCGTGGTTTGAGAGCTACCTTTCTAACAGGAAACAAATTGTGTCTATGTGTGGAGTTATTAGTGATCAGATCGCGGTTGACTATGGGGTTGTTCAGGGAAGTACGCTAGGGCCTATTTTGTTCTTAATTTACATAAATAACTTAAGTAATTTACCTATCGAGGGGAAATTCTTTCTTTTTGCTGACGATACAGCCATTTTATTTGAAGGCGATAGTTGGAAAGATGTTGAAATTAAAGATCTCAAAGGGTTATCGGACGTAAAAAAGTGGTTTGATCAAAACCTTTTATCACTTAATGTCTCTAAAACTAAGTTTCTACCCGTATCATTAAGGGAAAATACAGATTTCAAAAATAATAGCTTAAAACTGCACACATGTGGTGATTACATTAATAATACATGTTTATGTGGATACATAGAAAGGGTCGAGTCCTATAAATATTTAGGGGTATTATTCGATAAGAGAATGAAATGGAATGAACAAATTATGTTTTTAAAAGAAAAATTAGAAAATTAATTTATGTTTTCAGGCAACTTAGTGACATTCTAAATTTCCATGAATTAAAACTCGCGTACTACGCGTATTGCCAGTCTTTACTTATGGGGGGGATAATAGCTTGGGGCGGGGCTTTCGGTTCGATTCTTGAGCCACTTAATGTAATTCAAAAAGCAATATTAAAAACGGCTTTAAAAAAGAGCCGAAGTTTTTCCTCAAACGCTGTCTTTGATACTTTTAAAGTGCTGAGTGTAAAGCAATTGTTTGTAAGAACCCTGGCCATTTATATATTTCAAAATTATAATAACATTTTCGATAAAGTTGATCACGAACATTTAACGCGTTCTTCAAATTTGTTTAGGATAAGGTCTAATAAGCTAATAAAAACGTTTTCTGTCACTAACTCTCATTATATAGCACAAGTTTTGTATCAAAATCTTCCGGGCAAGCTACGTCTGTTTAAAAATTATAAGTTATTTAATTTTAAAAGGCTTATTAATGGATGGCTGTTTGAATTGGGAAGGGATGCTGCCGAGCAGGTTATCTTATCTACTTACAGATAGATATGAATCATATCGTTCCCTCATTGTCTGATACGTACCGACTGAACTACTGGTCTAAGGTCCAACTTGTATTACGCTTCAATATAAATGATAACATCTTGTTTATGTTAGTTTTGCAGGGACAAATTTATTTGGAAACCTAATAATAGGTAGTAGTTTAGTTTCGTTAGTAGATTGTCTCAGCTCGACATGATAATGTTTAATGGAATCCTGTTATTTTTATTTACTCTTGTCTCTTATTCTCATTGTGTGCATAGCGACTCGTGCCCACTCACAGGCTTAGGCCCATGTGGGCATTTTTTGTTCCTTCATAATATATATATATGTAATTTATGTTCTATTTGATTATTTGAGGAAATAAATTGAAATTGAAATTGAATTAGATACACATCAGAAATACATCATTTAAAAAACAAACTACAAAAACAACATTAAGGCTTACTTATCTAGGCCTACCTAAGTATGCTGACCGGGATTTCTAACTCGGTAAATGTATACAATAATAAGGGTTATAAAATTGTAGGCCTATTTATTAAACATTTTGATTTACATATGTTATTATATATTTACTAGTAACTTGTAGGGGCAATAGCCCCTATATATAGACTATATTTCTAGGAGCAAAACCTCTTCGTGATGGCCTACCTTTCCTCTATAATGAAACCTCTCCCAGCTTTCTACGACCTACCATTCGCTCACAATTTCATTTGCAAATTTGGGATTACGGAATTAGATATATAGATAATAAAAGGTACCAGGAACTGGCACATACTTTCTCACAAACATATTTAAATTATTAAACAGATTCACTGAGACTTGTAGGGTGGGGTAGGAGAGGTGATTTTTTATTAAAGTTGGAGATTAACTAATAAATATTATTATTATTATCTAGAAAGAAAACTGTTCCATCGATTTCGAACAAATTTGCACCAAACACGTCAATTAGGTCTTTATAGATTCACGAAAAATTGCTTTGAAAAATTTTGAAAAACAACCTCCTTTATGGCCATAAAACCCCCAAAAATCAATTATTATTATTAGCTAAACGAGAATTTTTTGAAAGATGCTGTTTTTTGCATATGGTAGTACATTAAAGGCTACAAATAAGCAAAATTTTATCAAAACCGTTAGAGCCGTTTTTTTATAAAAAAATAATAACTGATTTTTTGGAGGTTTTTTGGCCAAAAAGGGGGTTGTTTTTCAAAAATTTTCAAAACCATATATCGTGCATCTCAACAGGCCTACTTGAAATGTCTGGTGCAAATTTGTTTGAAATCGATCGAATAGTTTTCGCCATTTTGCCAAAAAAACCCCTAAAAATCAGTTATTATTATTATTTTTAGCTAAACGAGAATTTTTAGACAGATGCGGTTTTTTGCATATGGTATGTTACATTAAAGGCTACAAATAAGCCAAATTTTATCAAAATCGTTAGAGCGTTTTTTTTATAAAAAAATAAGAACTGATTTTTGAGGGTTATTGCAAAAAAAGGGGGTTGTTTTTCAAAAATTTTCAAAACTGTTTTTCGTGCATCTATATAATCCTACTTGACATGTCTGGTGCAAATTTGTTTGAAATCGATCGGATAGTTTTCGCCATTTCGCCAAGAAACCCCCAAAAATCAATTATCATTATTATTATTAGCTAAACGAGAATTTTTAGAAAGATGCGGTTTTTTGAATATGGTAGGGCACGTTAAAGGCTACAAATAAGCTAAATTTTATCAAAATAGTTAGAGCCGTTTTTTTATAAAAAAAATAATAACTGATTTTTTTGAGGTTTTTTGGCTAAAAAGGGGGTTGTTTTTCAAAAATTTTCAAAACCCTTTTTCGTGCATCTATACAGGCCTAATTGACATGTCTGGTGCAAATTTGGTTGAAATCGATCGACTAGTTTTCTCTCTAGCTTTGTATACATACAGACATACATACATACATACATACAGACAGACATTTTGTAAAAACCACTTTTTTGGACTCAGGGGGTCCCAAAACGGATATTTCCACAAAAATCTCAACATCGATTTTTTTTGCGATCACTATACTTTCTCTATACTATAGTATAGTGAAAAAGTAAAAACACTATATTTTAATTGCTTTTTATTTCATACTAGCTGCCTGATCCGGCTTTGCAAGGATAGACAAATCAAAGTTAAATGTATATTAACAAAAAATATATACCGATAAATATATTACACTGTGTATTTCTTATGGGGATTTTTAGTAACTTTGATCCCCACACCCCCCTAAAATTTCGAATTTTTTGAAGACCTTTCTTAACGAGCACCTACGGCCCTAGAGGAAGCTTCATACCAAATTTCGTTATGAGTCAGTGAGTCGTATTTTTTTCTATATAAATTGATAGAAAAAAAATATTTAGAAGTTATTAATATTATAATACAGAAATTAATAATCGAATATGTTTATATGTTATACGAAGGTTTCCGAAGTTAAACGAATAGGTATCTCTTCTTTAAATTCGTATAAACAAATATATTAACCCTAAAAGGTTATATTTATGGGCATTTTATAACCTCAAAGCAAATATTATAACGTATATTATAGCATACATTAGTTCTATAACTCAAATTTAAAAAAAAATCAACTTCACAAGAAATTGTAACGATTGAAGTTGTAAACATAACCCCAAACTATAATCTACACTTGGTTTGTTTAAGTATTACAGATGATGGGTGAAATCAGCTGTTACATTATAAGTTACTCACATACGTACGTACGGACGTACAATCGCTTTTATAGGAGTTGATCAGTTGACAAAGTATTACATTGCATAGTCATTATGAAAAACGTGTACGCATTTGAATTTTACTAAATTGAATCTGACACATCGGTTCTTATTCACTATCACGGAGGGAACGGACTAGCTGCACCTACTAAGAAGGGTTTGGCGTCCTTCGCGGTACCCGACACATACAATACATCCATCCCAGTTACATACATACATACATTAAACAATGCAGAGCCATTGCGCGATGTGAGTGCTGAACCTGCCAGCGTTTTGACAACCTCTGGTTTGGTAAACCAATTACAAATTATCTCTTCTTTAAATTGCATGTTGTTGTTTAACTCTGTATGATGTAAAATTTTTAGTTTTATTTAATTTTCTTCTTTAGTTTCTTGTTTGATTGCCAAACGGTAAACAGTAGTTTTGTACAGTTCCATCTGTTATTCCAGCTGGAATCTTATTCGATTAGTTGTCAGCTTTGCACTAAAATTGATGGTAGGAGTGCTGCTTTGTATGTATTTATTATTTGAAAGACATTGTATTTATTCAAAGCGTTCATTTTTATTAGAACGGCACATTATCCAAGTCTATGAGCTCATTATTTCGTAGATGCTCTCTGATTTCCAAGCGATGATAACTGACCCGGTTTTTCGCCTCAAAAAAAGTTCTGATTAAATAAAACGTACAAAAATTAATTGTACACCGACAAACAATGATCATCTTATATATCAAATTCTCGTGTCACAATGTTCGTTCCCGTACTCCTCCGAAACGGCTTGACCGATAATTAATAAAAATAAAAATATATATTACAATAACTTACATAGAGAGACTAGGATACGAAAGCCAGTCAGTAATGCGTAAAACAGGAAGTGACAAACTAGCAGAAAACAGCAATGGTGTCAGTTTGCTTTCCTCTCAAAATGATTTCCTCTGTGACTTGTTTAAAAGTAATAAAATCCGTTTATTTTGCCAATGGTTTGTTCTACTATATATATATTCAATAAAAATAAAATGTTGGTTCATCACTCTTGGCCTAACCTAACTTTGTTGTGTGTATGTTTAATTTATGTTACCTGCCTTACATACTCACATAATTTACGTTTTGTGCACATTTTTATGGCACAGTACGTTACGAATGATATAATTTTAATCCTTCAATTTCAGTATCGGCTCACGTATAATGTTTTCTGCATGTGGAATGAACTTTGAGGGATGTCAAACCTACAAGGTTGGAGCTTTTTCCGTCATTTCTTTGTAAAATGGCATTTATCAGTGAAGATATTACTTTTGCACTCACACAGGACACTTTCCCATCACTTTCGTACAAGTTCTCGTCACACACAAAATACGTTTGTTTCGACATTTCGATGTAATAATAATAACAATAAAATATACCGCATATAATAATGTCTACTAATAAAATATACTGGATATAATAATAATAAAATATAAAGGCGAAAAACACAATAATTCGACTTCCTACGGACGTATGACGTTATATAAACTAACTCAACTAAAGCGAGAAACAAAACATTTTTCCGTCAACATAGCGACATAATAGTAATAATAAAATAATATACTGATGCGAAATACACAATAATTTGACTTTCTACGAACGAGATAAGAACTGGAGAGAGCTCACTAGGGTAGACCGCGTGGGGAACAAATAATAAAGTATTCCAATGCGAAAATTACCGATTTTCGCGAGCGTATATCTCATTAACGGTTACAGATATCAAAAACACTATAGGTATGTAAAATGTAGAGAATTTTGTCAGATTTAATTTTGTATACGTATATATTTTTTGTATAACCAACCCCTACTGAGATATAGTCAAAAAATTAAAAATGGTACCTTTAACCCCCTCACCCCTCTTCCGCCACCCCTAGGGTCAAGTACTTTTAGTATGTTATACTACTAGGGGTTGTGTCCATTTTGCGGTCGTCCATTTACCGGTCAAAGGGTAAAATCGTCCATTTACCGGTCAACCCAAAAATCTGGAGGGGTGGGTCAAAAATAGCTTTCCATTTTGCGGTCACATATTTCTAAAATCCCGAGAACATGTGAGCCAGGTTGATGACTCAGAGCGGCGAGCCAGGCCGATGGCAATTTCCAGTCAAGCACACTCAAGTTTCGATATAATTAGAATAAAAAAAAACTAGAAGACTAACCTAAACTGTTTAGTCACAGTTTGTTGCCGATAACAGTATAATTGTAGGAACCTGCTTGGGGGGGTAGTTTTCCGGGGGGTAGTATTCCGGCGACCCGCTTTTGCTAGGGGGGGTAGTTTTCCAGTCACGCACACTCAAGTTTCGATATAATTAGAATAAAAAAAAAACTAGAGGACTAACCTAAACTGTTTAGTCACAGTATGTTGCCGATAACAGTAAAATTGTAGGAACCTGCTTGGGGGGTAGTATTCCGGCGGAATACTGATGTGTATATAGCCTACTTGTTTGTATATAGACTAGTTTGTTGAAATAAACTGCCATTTATAATATCATCAGACATGATTTGTAATTTAAGAAGAATCTGTCTGTTAATATAAAAGTGGTTCCGTCAACAACTCCTCGTGAAGATCTAAAACTCGACATCTGCAAACAATGTGCATGGAACCTATTCATTCAAAATAGTCAGGTATTCTAGGAATCGAAACCTGACCGCAAAATGGAAAACCTCCCCTCCCTAGAGCCTCCTCACCCCCACACTTGACCGGTAAATGGACTGACCGCAAAATGGAGGATACCCTACTAGGTACCCCAAACAATGTACCATAGTTGGTCTTTCCTTCTAGAATCATTCATTGACTGGGCTATCAATGAATAGATTTAAATGATTTATACAATAAAATGTAATTTTAAAGTTCCCAACAAAACAACCAAAAAGAATTCGAACACAGTTTTCCCAGACATATACCCTTATTTTATAAACTCACCCAGCGAGTAATAGCCATCGTGCTTCTTAAATTCTTTATAATTTTCTATTTTCTTAAGGTGTTCCTTGATTCAATTTTAATTTAGAGACGTCCCAAACCTTCTCAGAATGTGTTTCTTCGTCCATCCACACGGAACTGTGAAGACACTTTGAATTGGAGATCTCTTATTTGGTTTGACCATTTTTTAAATAAAAAGCTTTGTAGCAATGATTTACTTTAGAAAGATGGTGGTTACGTATAAAATGTGTATAACGTTATTACTCTAACAGAGACGTAATACTCCTTTGCAAAAAACATTTTAGACTAACAGTCCTCGGATGTACAATAAACAAACAGAATAACGCGATAAAGTGTATTTAACTAATTGTATCAGTATTGAAGTTCCAGGCAGTGAATGTGCGATGAGGCTGGATGTGTTTGTAAAGGATTTAATCAATTAACTCTGTACTGTACTAGTCCTATGTGTTAGAATTGCTGCACAATAATGCATGGCCAAGTGCTTTGTGTCTGTGAAAACATTAGTAATGTAATGTCTGTACAGCCGTTTGTCGATGTAGTGAAAGGTGAGACAGATGTTTCGAAACAATACAAATTGAAAAGATGAGCTAGTGCAGTGACTTTTATGGTGAGACCTAAGGTCGGGAGTGTTCAACGAGCACGTATTGTGGCGTCATTAAAAACTTTAAATATATATTTTCACACTCCAACGGCCGCATTTTATTCCGATTCGGTCCAAATTTGCTACCAACGTTGGTTTTCTAAGTCTCTCGGACGAGTTAGCTAAAAAAAAGTCCAACAACCGCAACCACGTTTTATGATTTTAAGTGTTGGGGGTGGTTATATAGATGTAGTTCCATCTCGTCCAAGTGCTATCTCGTCCAACATCCATGAAAAGAGTGCCATCTCGTCCAGCTCAGTTTTACAGTTGAATAAACACAATAATTAGTGCCATCTCGTTCACGTGAAAACTTGACAAGGGTTGAGGGACGCAACGCATGTAGCCTGTGGTTGTGCGCCCTCGCCTAGCACCCTCACCCCTCTCCCACTCCTTTGTTTACATGTGGACACTGCCAATTTAAACCTCATTTTTATGCTTGATCGGGAGGTTTAAACATCTGTAGGAGTATGGAGTTTTCGACCACCATAAGAGGCCAACCTAGTATTTTATATAATGGTTTCCGGTATACGAAGTAAAATGAAAAGAAGTGCGGAGAAATTGTGTGGCGGCGTGTAAATCGTACGATTGTAAATCACATTATATAATTAAAATTAAAAAAAAATAAAACCTAAAAGGTTCAAACCTATAGTATGTAGTCACAGTATGTTTGCTTTTTACTTAATCTGGCCGATAACAGTGTGATTATATTTAGTTATGACCACTTTATATAATTAAAATTAAAAAAAAACATAAAAGGTTCTAACCTATAGTATTTAGTCACAGTATGTTTACCTTTTACTTAACCTGGCCGACAACAGTATGTTTGTACAACTTTGTGGTTGAGTTGGCTAAACTGTTCGCTTCTACGAAGTGTATAAATACTATATTTATAAAGAAAAAAGTTAATGTTTGTGTATTTATAATAGTTTCGATTGATACGCTAAAGTAAACAAATACCTTGCTGTTTTATGCAAGGTATAGAAGATACTTAATAAAAATAATTAAACGTTCCAATACTTTTTGTAGACCTGTCAAGTAAACAATAGCATAGGTTTTTGGACGAGATGTCACTAGTTGGCAGGTAGAGAATTAACCACCCGCCCTACGTTCTTGGAATTTGGACGAGATGACACTTGGACGAGATAGCACCTGGACGAGATGGCACGACACCGTTATACAGGCCCAACTAACGGGGTCGTCGGGGGTTCAAACCAACGGACTACTAGGGTTCAGTTATATACAATCGGAGACTAAACCAAATTTATTTACTTTACTATCTCTATATTTCATACCCTCGTGGTTCAGTTGTTCTATTTGACTACTAAAATTAACGAACAACTACAATACTTAACTGACTTAACAATACCTAACAACATCGACTGATTCTACAATTACTATTAACTAGGGGCTCTGCCCCTGGACGCTTCGCGTCCCAACCCCGCCTCGGCCTTTGGCCTCAGATGGCTGCTTCGTTTCGCTCGCAGTTGGAAAATTTGCTAAAGAATCTCGTTAATCTTTGGCTCATTTGTACATTGGTTTGTAAAATTATGAAACCAGGCTTAAATATATTAAGAGTAATTACAAGATTAATTATAACCTCAAATACATGCTTTAGAAACGTGAGAGGCTTTCATTACGATTTTAGTCCTAGTTCTACTATCTTCTGTAAACTAAAGTTTTGAAACCAGGCCTAAATATATATAGTAGTAAACATAACCTCAATACTATTTTTCAGAAAGGAGCCAGGCCTATATTACAAAATTGACTATTCGAATTTATAAATTTTTTCCAAGTTAACTTTTTTTTACAAAATAAATTGTTAAATTAGCTTGTTTTTTTAACAGCAATAAAAATTATCCAATGAACAGCTGATATTGGATAATACTCAATCTCATGGCTTGTTTATAAACAGCTGTTTTGATTGCTTTATTTACTATTTCGTTGTTATTTTGTAACCAACATGGCAACCCATAACACCCTATCTTAAAATTTTTCAACTTTTAAATTAGATTTTCTAAAAAAATTACGTTTTTACACGAAATACAACTATATGGGTGTACTTAAAAATCAAAACTACACCTAAATACAAAATTTCTTTGAATTCGTTAGAGCCGTTTTCGAGATCCGCGACAGATACAAAGATAGATACAAAGATACAAACACAGATAGATACAAGAATTGCTCATTTAAAGTAATAAGATTATATCCCAAGACGAAACACTCATAATAGCTATGCCACGTGATGATATATCTCCTAGAATTTCTTGTTCTACCTTGACAATGACCAAAACACAGTTCTTTAAATTTGAATATTAGACAGTCTGTTTGCCTACCTTCTCTACCACAACACTATGTCTCAGCTGAATCCCCCGAACACTAGAGCCTTCGGCCTACACCGTACATCTCTTCTAAAACTGGGCCGTCTTCTAAAACTCTGGCCCCGTTTTAGCAGGACCGTTTTATAGTGCACCGAGTTTACATAACTAGGTTTCTAAAGCATGCCTATTGCCTAGCTTCTGTCAGCACTTCCACGATATTTTACAGTCTTACCCAACCTTAATCTATATTCTGTGTTCTCACCTTTGGACGTATACATCTTAAACTACTCTTTATTATGTGTGATTATTATATAATTCCTAATCCTAGACTCTTAATCCTAAAAGGAGTAAAATATTTCGTACACTCAGGCAGTAAGCAACTTCGTGAGGAGACTAATTTCCCAAATAGTTCGTTGAAACTCTAACACGTATAAATTGAATTTATGAAATATGCTCAACTCACGTCAGCGGTTCAGCTGCGTGGTGGAATTATTTAATTATATTTTTATATCCCTTTCGATTGATTTCACAATGTATGGCCATATAATTTTTCCATTTATTCTTTTCCAAAACGAAGCAAAATGCTAATTACAGCTGTAACATTCATTAATATTCAAATGTCAAAATAATCACCATTTTTGGCGTAGATTTAACCGGACACCCAGCTATGCTTGCAGACGACGACCTTTTTAGGAAACATAGTAGTGCTGACAACGTAACCACATTTTACTACTTGAATGTTGAATGAATAATTATGGTAAACATCCTGTGATTATAGATTGCAAATTAGAACTTCGCCAGGCTATTTTTTAGTATTTTAGAGTTTCCATTTCTGCTATACAAAACCACTTAATTGATGTTACCTACTTATGTAGAGCATACTTTGAATAGACACTATAAGTCAAAACTTGGGGAAGAATGTGAGTCTCTAAGGAGTTTATACGACGAGCAGGATATAGCCTGGTTTTTAGATGGCTCGAAGACTGAGGCGGAAAAATGGGGTGGAGTCAATGGGGTTCAACCTAAGGGCTCCACTGTCCTGTATCTAGGCAAACATGCTACTGTTTTTCAGGCAGAAGTTTGTGCGATCTCGGAGTGCATAGAAGAGAATCTTAGAATGGGATCTAAAGTGGTTTGGCACTGCCTCTCTGCATTGATGAAGCTTAGCCAAGGGAATTAGGTTTCTGTGTGCTGGGTCCTTGGGCACTCGGGTATTGATGGTAATGAGAGAGCAGACGAGCTAGCCAGTAAAGGGTCTGAGTCTCCTCTTGTGGGTTCTGAGCCGGTGCTTGGGATTTCCTATGGGCATGCCATAGCATCGGTTGAGATGTGGATGCAGGAGGGCAAAGACAAAGCCTGGAGGGTTTCAGGAACAGGTGGACTTGCCAGGAAGTTGTTCATGCCAGGCAGGAAACACGCCGAAGAACTTATCTCGCTAGGAAGGGATAACGTTAGATGGGTGGTTGTCCTATTAACACTGTCATCTCAGGAAACACCTACATAGAATAGGGATTTTTGAGGAGAGTATATATAGGAAATGCGGATTGGCTGAAGAATCGGCGGAACACATCCTTCTGGAATGTGAGGCTCTTTACCCTAGGCCCCCCAGGGCAGGAAAGGGAAACCATCCTATGAAACCCAATAGGTAGCATCTGTGCCTTTATGAGGAAGACTGGTATCACTGGATGGGAGTAATTAGGAAAATTAAGCGGGCAAAAGATCAATTTGGTCGACGCCGGCAGGGTTCTTTTAGGACCTTGCAACCCATATAATAAAAAAAAAACTTAGGGTTTGTTTTTATTTTCATAGATTTATATATTGGTTTAGGCTAATAATAAGGCCGGATTATTTCGATTTATCGTATCGTGAAAATCGAACGTTTTTGATGCATTGTATATTGATTATCCCTAGTTTGTAGTTTGATGTAAAGTTCAGTAAACATTCAAAAATAGATTTATCAAATTTTATAAAGTGAAAATTTGTATGTTCCTGTTTTGTTAGTTTCGTACATATTTTATTCAGTTGTATTTGGTTGGTTGTAAAAGTCCAGGAATAGTGGATTGTGGGAGTCGTGTTTATTTACGTTCGCCAATCAGTCAGATGTCATTTTTAATTGACACGTTTAATATTTCCCCAGTCGATATATCTGGTAAATCTTATCTTCGTTTTGAGTGAAGCGACCAGATACACCCTTATATTTACTGAGCATTCAATGTTATTTTGGCGATTTTTATCCGTTATCCAAGAACTGGTTTAATGATAAGTTCCCAATGTAGAACAGAAGAGTTCAGAACAGTTTCATAGAGTTGACTGGCGCACATCTCTAGTATTTACAAATAACATAGAGGGAGTGGTAATGATCTGCATTGCAATATGACCTAGATACACAAAGCAGCATGGACTAGTGGTGGTCACACAGTGGGCTTTAGCAAGGGAGATTAAGTGCAATTTATGTTTAAATTGTACTTAATTTTTTGCCAGTAAATGTATTTTTGTTTCTAGTTTATTGAGATCGAGAGCAAACTATTATTTTACCGCGTTGATGGCAAAGATTTTGTCATAGCAAACAGACAACACTAAACTCGTATAAAGAATTAAAGAATTGGATGCAGTCTCCCATTAAATGCAATGCCTTCGTTCGGAAAAATAAAAACCATCAAGTGCAGACCTTCGGTCCATTGCACATCCGCCGTGTATCAGTGATTAGTGTTTCTAAGTTATACAGTCATGACCATAACTTGTAGTTAACTCCGAATCTATTTGATTTCTTCTGCATAATGATGCTATTAAACTGTCGTCCTACTAGGCAAATACAATTAATTTGTTCGCTGAAAGAGTTATTTTTCTACCTCAAATATTATTTGACAAGAGCACTTTATGCCGTGACTTCGTTTGTGAGCGAATTAGTGAACAGTTATACGATTTATATATAGTATCTGGGCGACCGAGCATCGTTCAGTACTTTTTTTTAGGAAAATGTATGCAAATACGAATCACATACTGAATTTGTTTATGTATTTTAAAAATAACAAATCATAATTATTATAATCGTTAGATAATTTATATTACCTTTATA